>JBBPBX010056243.1:7163-22834 GCA_038048925.1 Garcialebias charrua
CTGTCTGGACTGAGAGACGTGTCGTACCTCGATTACATCATCAGAACGCTACGTCTGTAGTCCCTTGTAGTCCACAGCTCACGAAGTGGCAAGGAAAACGTGGACCATTGTCACTGAAACTGAAATGGACCATTGTGCACCATTGTTTCCCGCAGGCGTTTGTGGCCACAGCACTCCAGTCTGCCCGTTTTGTTTTTGTGCGACGTGACGCCCACCGTTCGCCCCTCCAGCCTCCGTATGACGGGCCGTTTCGGGTGCTCGAAAGGGGCGCGAAATGTTTTGTTTTAGACATGGGTAGGCGTAGAGAGCTGGTTACAGTGGACCGCCTGAAGCCAGCCTATGTGTTGGTTGATGAAGAGGTGTTGCCGGCTCAGGTTCCTAGACGCGGCCGCCCTCCTGCTCGACCCCATCTTCCGTTTTCTCCCCCCAACTGTGTTCCTCCCCCTGTGGCACAAAATGTTGTTCCTGCACGGGTGCCAGCCGTTTCTCCGCCCCCGAGTCGACGCAGTCGGTTCGGCAGGTTGATTAGGGCCCCTGTGAGAGACTGATATGTTTTGTATTTGCCCTTCTGGGTGTTCGGGGGGGGGCTGTGTGGTGTGTTGGTGAGGTATGTGGCCTCATCTCTCTCTCACCCAGTAGGAGGAGCCAGCGAGGTGCTCCCCAGGTTTTACGAGGTGAAGAAGAAGAAGTGTTCGTATGTGAATTCATTCATTCTGTTTCTGGTTTTGACGCTCGAAGGATTAAAGGCAACTGCTTGCAGATCAGTTTGTTTCTCCTTCTTCACACGCTACACCACTTCAGTTTGCTTAAACCTCTTCTAAAAACTTCAGCTCCAACTAGTATTTAAATAGAACTTTTCAATGTGCAGTCACTATCCAACAAATCATGTCTTATTCATGATCACATTCTGGAGAAGAACTTAGACCTCATGTGCCTCACAGAAACTTGGCATCAACCTGATGTGTTCAGTTCTCTGAATGAAGCGTGTCCCTTTGGATACAGCTATCTGCAGAGAGCCCGTAGCACTGGCCGTGGTGGTGGTCTGGCTGTAATTTATCGCAGTAATTTAAAATTGTCTTATCTGGTTTCTCAGGACTTTTCTTCTTTTGAATGTTTGGCCTTAAACTTCAAAGTGCCACTCCTGATGAACGTTATATTGATTTATAGGCCTCCCAAACCGCATGTTTCATTTAACTCAGAGGTGCATGACCTCCTCACTTTTTTCTGCACCTCCCTTGTGAAAACTATTTTTCTTAGCGACTTAAATATCCACATGGACAATTCCTTTTCACCTCTGGCAACAGATTTTAAGTCTCTTTTGGACTCTCTTAATATCACCCAACACATTGACAACCCTACTCATAACAGGGGGCATACTCTGGATTTGGTGATTACAGACACTGTACTCATCAATAAATTATCTGTATATGACCTGGGTGTCTCAGACCACAGGGTCATCTCCCTAGAAGTGCCTTCATCTTCGCCTGCTTCAAACCCAATACGACCTATCCAGTTCTGTGACTTTAAAAACATTTCCCCTGATGTTCTGTCCGCTGATCTTCTCGCCCTGACCGCTGTCAATCATTCATCTGCAAATGACTCTGTGGATTCGTACAACCAATCTCTCCGGGAGCTCCTGGACCTACACGCCCCCTTGAAGTCAAGACTGGTCTCTTTCTCCTGTTCAGCCCCCTGGTACACTAGTGAGCTACGCAAGATGAAGGCAACTGGCCGTGCTATTGAGAGACGTGTAAAATCATCTGGTCTCTCTGTACATAAGCAGGCATATAAAGAACATCAGAAAGCGTACGCCTATTCTCTTAAAGAAGCACGCTCCAAATATTATTCTAACATCATCAACACCTGCCCTGGAAACTCTAAACAGCTCTTCTCCACAATAACTCGTCTGCTTAATCCCATTAAACAAACTCCTGAGGACTCTGCTCAAAAATGCGACCTGTTCCTTTCATCATTTAAAAACAAAGTTGACACTATCAGATCTCAGCTCCACAACCTCCCTGATCTTAGTGTGCCATCTACCTTTCTGCATTCTGGGACCCTGAGCAGCTTTAATGAAGTTGATCAAAGTGAAGTGGAGGCCTTCATCAAGAAAATGAAGCCTTCATCCTGCGCCTTGGATCCCTTCCCCTCGTCTCTCATAAAATCCAATCACTTTGCCCATTAATCACACAAATAATAAATAAGTCTCTACAATCTGGTCATGTTCCACTGCCTCTAAAAACTGCCATCATTAGGCCTCTTCTGAAGAAATCTAATTTGGATCCCGACATTTTTTCTAATTACCACCCAATTTCACACCTCCCATTTCTGTCTAAAGTGCTGGAAAAAGCAGTTGCTACTCAGCTGCAAGACCACCTACAGCAACACTCCCTGTATGAGAAGTTCCAGTCTGGATTCAGAGCAGCTCACAGTACTGAGACTGCATTACTGAGTGTTACCAATGATGTCATTATGGCTGCCGACGCTGGTTCTCCTTCCATCCTTGTCCTTCTTGACCTCACTGCAGCCTTCGACACTGTGGACCATAGTATCCTCCTCCACCGCCTTCATGTGGAGGTCGGTCTCTGTGACACTGTCCTGGACTGGTTCAAATCTTTCCTCTCCAATAGGCTGGAGTGTGTTAGTCTTGGCAACGCCACGTCCCAGTCAGTCTGTGTCTCCTGTGGTGTCCCTCAGGGGTCAGTTCTGGGGCCCCTGCTGTTTTCCCTTTACATGCTGCCTTTAGGTCAAATTATTAATCAGTTCAACATTTCTTTTCACTGCTATGCCGACGATACACAGCTTTACATCAGGACTGGAGCATCCTCATCTTCCCCATTGTCATCTCCATCTTCACTCACTGCCCTCTCTACCTGCCTGGAGGTATGGATAAATCAGAACTTTCTTTAATTAAACTGCTCCAAGACTGAGGCCATACTGATTGACAACCCTTACCAGGTACAAACATCAACTATAACAATTTCCTTTTCTGGACAAGACATATCCCTCTCCACCTCTGTTACAACTCTTGGAGTTAAAATGGACTCTCATCTTACATTTGAAAATCACATTAAGCTTCTGTTTAAAACCTGCTTTTTCCATCTTCGAAACATCTCCAGACTTCGCCCATCCCTAACTTTTTCTGATGCTAAGAAGCTCATCCATGCTTTTGTTTCCTCCAGGCTTGATGCAGGCATACACTTTAGACATTCATTCATAAACATCTTCATAAAAGTCACATATAGAGAATGGAGTGAGCACTATGGCTATGGGTGGCGGGATGACATCAATCTCGCCCCCATGCCTATGCTCACTCAACATTATGCATCTAGACAATTAGGGCCTGGGTTAGAGTTGGAGTGGAGGGGAAACTGGTACAATGCTAGCCTTTGCTCCTTCTCTTTCCCTTTTAAATACACTTTACAACAACACTCACCAACAGTACATTTGGGGGCGGGGGTGTGTGTGTCGGGGTCTTGATTTGTTAATTTCAATTTTATTTATTTATGTATTTATTTATATATTATTTATTTATTTTTCTCTTACCCCCTGGTTGCCTTGCGGACATTCTGGGGGTGGGCCGTCAGGGGTTGTGCTGGGGTGTGGGGGGGTTCGGGGCCTGCGGGTTCGCCGTGGGCGGGGCTGGCAGTGCGCTCCCTCTGGGGCTGCTTGGACTCGGGTGTCCTGTCCTGTCGGCGGGGCGCGGGGTGTGCCGGATCTTGGGACGTCTGCTGCTCTCCACCCCAGAATGAATGGGTCTACCTCCTGGGTTTGGATGTGGGCTGCCCCATGTAGGGAGCAGGTACATGTCTTGGACCTAGGGGGTATAGAGTGTGCATCGGGATTATGAATGGAGCGTGTCGTTATTGTTTGTCTTTCTGTGACTGAGGGTGAGGATGAGGGTGGGTCTGAATGAGTGTGTCTGTGTATGAATGTTTAAGTGTCAGGCTGGGACTTGGACTGCCCCCTCTCTGATACTTCTGAGGCTACCCAGTGTCGCGCTCCTGCCACGTGGCCCCCTGGTGGGTGTTCCTCTGCCTACGGGCGTGCTTGGGGCCCTCACTATCTGGGGCTGGGCGCTTGGGCGTTTGTCAGCTCGGCCTGGTGGCTGCCTGGTGGGGCTCGGGTCCTCTGGTCCTGTCAGGTCTGGACCTGAGGGATGGGCGTCCCCGGTGCCCGAGCCTCGGTGACCGGCCCTGGGGCTACGTCGGTGCAGCGGGCTCCGGCGGGGGCCTGTGTATTGTCGCTGTTGACCCCGGGGGGTCATTGTGTGTGGTCCCTGGTGGGGTTCGTCCGGTTCTTCCACTTGGTCGGATCTGGGGAGTGGACGAGTGGCTCGTCCTGTTCGGGTGGTCCTGGGGACTCTGGGCTCGGGGTCCTTCCTGGGGTCTTGGGCTTTGATCGCCCCTTCGTCTGTCTCGGGCTTTGGGGGGACGGGTCTCTGATGCTTCACAGTCGCTACTAAATGTTCTATTGGAGGAACCTTATTCACTTATGCATGCTCACAACCACACACAAATGGATGCAGGGATGTATAGTAGATGTATGTAGATGGGTATATAAATGAATATAAATATATATGTATGTATATTGTATATATATTTGTAGGTATGGGTATGTGTATTTATAGAAATCTTTTGCAAGGTCATGAATATTATCAGTCTTTATGCTTGTATGTTTCGTTGTTGTGTTCTGTCATGTGCTTTGCAGGATTGTGGACGGAGGTTTGGTGTGTTTGCCTTGTGCTCTTTCTGTGGACAATTGTTGTTTTGTTGTCTCACTTTCTCTTTTCTTTCTTTCTCTATTAAAAAAAAAATACATATTGGAGTGAGAGGATGGCTATAAGGTGTGAAGGGAGGCCATCTATAAATGAAAAAAAAAAAAAAACCTGCTTTTTCCATCTTCGAAACATCTCCAGACTTCGCCCATCCCTAACTTTTTCTGATGCTAAGAAGCTCATCCATGCTTTTCTTTCCTCCAGGCTTGACTACTGCAACTCCCTGTTTATTGGAATCCCTGGTAAATACCTTCAGAAGCTTCAATATATTCAAAACAGTGCAGCAAGGATTTTGTTGAGAGTTCGTAAATTTGAACATATTACACCCATTCTCCATAACCTTCATTGGCTTCCTGTCGCCTACAGAATTCAGTACAAAACTGCTCTCATTACACATCAATGCTTACACGGAACTTCACCAGATTATCTAAAGGACATTCTTGTTCCATACTCATCCACCCGGTCTCTGCGGTCACAGAACGGTAATCTCCTTCACATTCCGAGAACCAAATTAAGGACCATGGGAGACCGGGCTTTCAGTGTGGCTACCCCCCGCCTATGGAACTCTCTTCCTGACTGCCTGAGAGCTCCACAGTCACTGGCTAACTTTAAGAGCGGGTTGAAGACATTTCCTTTTAAGCGAGCCTACTCTGCCTCCTCATGATTCTATCTTTGACCTTAGTTGATACTGTTATTGGTTTTACTTGTTTTATCACTTGTTTTATTTGACCTTTAATTTTGTTGCACTTTGTAGCACTTTGAGATTTTGTTAATGAAAAGTGCGTTATAAATTAAATTCATTATTATTATTATTATTAATAAAAATTGAGTTTTGTTATCTTTAAAAATGTCTCATCTTGTACTTAAATTTTTGAGCTCTGTTAACTAACTTTCCTGGGTTATAAAAGTGAAAACTTTAAAGTCTTGTTAAATGAAAAAAAGGGGCTTCGTTTTGTCCTGGTATAGAGTAGGGAGAACAGTACAGCATGGTTTGTGGATAACAGATGAGATGAAGTACCCAGAGAACCCATACATGTACACGGAGAACATGCAGAAAGACATCTGGCTGGGATTTTAACTAGGGATGTCCCGATCCGATCACGTGATCGGAAACCGGGTCCCGATCACGTGATTTCAGACTCGACTCGACTCGGGCGTTACACGCCGATCAGGGATCGGATATATATGTGTATATTTATTCTAAACACAAACGGGAATATTATATTAACTGTATGTTGAGTTACAGAGTCAAATTGTCTCGGAACAAAACATGCACAATAGTTTTGCAGCAGTGCCTGCCGTAAAGCGGTGACTGTCGTAAAAAAGAAGCGGAACGCGGCATTAACTTGAAGTGGAGGCAGCGATGTCTGTCGTGTGGAGATATTTTAAAGTGGATGACAAATGGAAAGTTCGTATTTCAAGAGGAGGTAAGGAAAAGGCTGCATTTAACACAACAAACCTGATTAGGCACATCAGAAACAAACACCGACACAATACACAGAGTTTAACCAGACAACGCAGCCCAGCTCACGCTGCAAGAGACTTTATATTTATATTTAAAAACATACACTTCCTTCTGTGAAGCCACAGGACGAGAGTTAAGGAGTGCTGTTCAGAAAAGCATGTTACTAGCCTTATTTTATAAAACGGACACTTTAAGTTTCTTATTTGTTTACATGCCTGCTCAGGTTCTGGTTCTGCTCAGGTTCTGGTTCTGCTCAGGTTCTGGTTCTGCTCAGGTTCTGGTTCTGCACAGGTTCTGGTTCTGCTCAGGTTCTGGTTCTGCTCAGGTTCTGGTTCTGCACAGGTTCTGGTTCTGCACAGGTTCTGGTTCTGCTCAGGTTCTGGTTCTGCTCAGGTTCTGGTTCTGCACAGGTTCTGGTTCTGCACAGGTTCTGGTTCTGCACAGGTTCTGGTTCTGCACAGGTTCTGGTTCTGCTCAGGTTCTGGTTCTGCAGGTTCTGGTTCTGCACAGGTTCTGGTTCTGCTCAGGTTCAGGTTCTGGTTCTGCACAGGTTCTGGTTCTGCACAGGTTCTGGTTCTGCTCAGGTTCTGGCCAGGTTCTGGTCAGGTTGTGGTCATGTTCTGGTATTTTAAGTTGAGCTGCTTATTTTAAATTAGACATTTATACTGTTGCACTAAACTTCAATGTGAAGAATTTTATTTTAAATCTTATTACTTGATTGTTCAATCTACCTCACAGAAGTACTCTGTTAAATGTTAAGGTAAATAAAATAAAAATTAAGGGACATCTGGATCTGTTTCTTTTTTTTCCCTTCATTTTAAAAATGTATTTTAGAAGTATCGGATCGGGACTCGGTATCGGCCAATTCCTAAAATTAAAGGACTCGGACTCGGACTCGGGGCCAGAAAAACCTGATCGGGACATCCCTAATTTTAACACCTGAAACAGTGCTACGAACTGCGCAATTGTGTAACCTCAAAACTGTAAATTTACTCAGAACCCAATTTTAGGTCTTTTGCAGATTCACAATAAATTATTTTCATGTGTTCAATGTTAAACTGGTTAGATGTATGGAGTCTTTTTGGAGCAGGTATACACGTTTTTAGCTACTTCTCTCAATTCATGATAAAGGTTCTGGACCAAATTAGTCCACCTCCGATATGAGTATCATAAACGGGTCCAAAACGGATCCGGTCTGGATGAAGCGTTCCATGAACAGATCCAAAACGGATCCGAGCCGGATGAAGCATTCCATGAACGGGTCCAAAACAGAACCGGGCCGGATGAAACATTCCATGAACGGGTCCAAAACGGATCCGGGCCGGATGTACCCAAAAACCCTCTACCACATGTGAGCCATTCGGATATTCTAATTATAGTTCCGATGGGAGTTAGTCAAATGGCTCATTGAATTAGCATTTTTGCAACCATTGGTATGTATATGAGGCCATTCTGTTGGTGTGGATGAGGCCTTGGGGGCATATTTATATATCAGAGTCAAAGAGTCAGAGAGTCTTTATCGTCATTTGCACCTGTAAGAATTAATGAGGAGGACAATATTAATACTGACCTCTTTATCCTTAATTAATCTACTTATTCAGATTGAATAGTAAATGTTCACGGATTCTGTTCTTTTTCAGTTTACCCAATATCTCTGTGATCTTTATGATGGATAAATAAACAGAGCCATTAAGTGACAAAGACGTTAACTTAGTTTGATATGTCAAGGAGACACTATCATTTATTTAAAATAAATCAACTAAATTAACACCATTACACTTGATTGACATGATTTCACTTTCTTTCAAATTAATACGTCAGCACACTTGAATCATAACACAACAGACATAAATATTGGATGTTAACATATTTAGTCTGGGCATTTCAGCTTAAAAATATAGTTTCCAGCTTAAGATTGAGAGGGAAAGGGAAAAGGAGGAAAGATTTATGGAGGAAGAAAAGTTAAGAGTCAGGGAGTTATCTTGATGTGTTTTAACCAGAAACATGGCAGTTCTCCGGCCGATTAAAGCTACACGTTGGTACCCTTGGCAAAGCATTTGACGACTTGTTACCTCGTGAAGATGGTCAGTCTCCCTCGGTCCAGTTTGGTCAGTTCGTTTACCATTCTCAGCGTCTCCAGACGTGCGCCTTGACTCGAACCGAAGTAACGGCAGCTCCTGGTGCTGTTGTTCAAGATAAGACGTTCCTTAAAGGAATGTCAATAAAAGAGAGCTTTTCAGCTGTTGAAGATGGCTTATAACTTGGCATGTTATAAGTCTTTAACTGAATGACATGGTCATTAGCGTGTTGACCAGACGATCATCAGTTCTTTGGAGAAGACCATAGTTTGAGGCTTACTCCAGCAGACTTTAAGAGAAAGTAAGATGTGAAGGTTTTAACTGAGACGTGACCCAGAAAATGTGTTCTTTCTGATTGGCCGAATGGCATCATAAGTTGATGTGAGGATGACATCAACATGTTGAAAGGGGGTCAAAAGATTAGTTTGTCAGAAAGATAAAGTGTTAGTTTCAGATGTCAGCATTTTATCATAAAACTGATTCCTTTGCTTTAACACTTTAACAAAATACTGTTGGTTTGATTAAAACAACGTCATTAAGCATCACATATGGGACCTATTAATGATAATAGCTTGATTATTAAATAGGACAAAAACAAAAGTCTTTGGGTGTCTAGATTGTCCTGAGCTCAAGCTAAAATGAATGAGATAAAGTGTTCCTTTTATCTTCACATGCAAGTTCGAGAGGAGAGGAGAAATCCTCCATGTACAACATTTTGAATTAAGCAGAGTATTTGATTTATCTGACATTAAAATGTACTGATGCTCTTACAAATAAAATTATTCATTTGATAACATTTGAATTAACAAAATTAAAAGAAGTCTCTGTGACCCGAGATTGCACCTTTGACACAGCAGTGAAACACAGTTTAACTCTCACAGAATAACACAGCTTAAAAGCACACATCATGAAAATGACAAAAGTTATTCTTTTGATCACATCAGCCTAAAATCAAAGATAGAAATAGTCTCTTATTGGTGACTATGTTATCAGATTATAGCTAAATGAATAATTTTGTAGTAAATGTCTTGCTTTACTGAGAGGTCAGTAAAGGTCATCACTGGACAGTTCAAAAACCTTAATTTGACCCTGGGTAGGTCCACTACATCTCCCCCCTTTTGGAAGCCATCGCCAGTCCTTGGGGATGGGGTCCAACACGAAAGGAAACCTTGAACTGTCTTTGATCTTGAAGTAATCCAGCAAGTGGAAAAAAAAAATCAAAAATTATAATCCCATAAAGTTTTTGGAAATTCCATACTGTTCGTAGGTAATCCCATTGCGAAAAGCTTTTAATCCTTTGGAAAACAAAGTCTGTGATCCCTTGGAAAGCAAAGTCTTATAATCCACAGCGGTAATTCCACAGCAGTAAATCCCCAACGATTAGTTTTGTTGAATGATCAGCAACAATTGTTTTCATAATCAGCATGTAGAGGGGATCCCTCGATTGACGCAGAGGAGGCGGCCCTTGGATGAAGGTTGAAGACCAAGCGTTGGAGCTGCAGGTCCCCACATCGATGGTTGGAGGCTGGTTGGTTTCCAGTCCGTGCCACTCTGGTTCTATGTGTCATGCATTTATGTGGTTTTTAAGGTGGGCTTATGATTGGGATTTTACATTAAGCCTTACCTATATGCACCTGGTATGTAAGCTATCATGGTTTAGATCAGCTACAATTACCAATTAAGGGGTGGATCAATTCTGTAAAATTAGATATAGGGATCTGTACCTATAAAATTTTGGAGGGCTTCTGTAACGAAGGCCTCTAATTCCAAACTATTCCTCCATTCATTACTTAGTTTAGGTTAAACTAAAATAAAATGAAATATAGTTTGATCTAAATGTCTGTTGTCTTTTAGACGAACGACGTAGGATTTGGTATTCCTAATAAATTTTGAAGTCTATGGCGAGACTCATCAAAATGAATAGACAATCTAGAATAGAAACGATCGAATCGGTTCAATTTAGAAATTGTGAGGTCAATATAGTTTATGGTACCTTGAGTAGCTTTAAACTACATTGACTCTTCGACGATTGAGATTTAACAAAACGAACTGCATGTTGGCATAGTTAAATCCATATCATTCATTAACCAATGTTAATACAAAACCTTTTTGGCTGGGAGTGTTCAGAACCAAACAAATCTCAACTAATGACAACAGTAATGACTAAACAACAAGGAAACAACGTTTCACTGCTTCGACACACTCTTGTCGTCAGATTCCAAAGTGCAACACACAAGAAAAACAGGTCTCAACTTTATGACCGAGGTCAAATTAAATCTCGTGGATTTAAACGGTTGTTAAGGTTAGTTTTTTGTTGTGGGTTTTAGGCTTAGCGTTTCTAAGTTCAAATTGGACAATGCGACTTATAGGGTGGGAAATATGGTAGTTTAAACCTGATTAGTTTATTTACTAACTTGTGTTTGGACGACCTTATTATCCCATGAAGTCGGTGAGTTTGTGAGATCTTTGTCTTTTGTGGAGTCATTGAACGCCTTGTAAGGTTTGATCTGATTTCGATGTACCCATTTAGCAATTGGCTCTTTGCGGCCTTTGCTGATTTTGATTTCGTAGACGACTGAGGACACTTTGTCTGTTATCAGATGAGGTCCAGTCCACCTGGGCATTAGTTTGCGGGCGAGAGTTCCGGTCTCGGACCCTCCTTTCCCGGTTGCTGGGGCGAACGTATAGTACCAGACTCTGTCTCCCACTTGGAGTTCATTGTGAGAGGCCTTCTGGTCGTAGTACGCCTTACGTCCTTCAGCGGATTTTTCCAGGTTTTTCTGGGCGAAAGCAAAAGTGTTTCTGAGGTGTACATTCAAATCTTTCATGTATTGTTGTGTGGTGTAGGCTGTCGCCATGGCGGCGTCGCCTGGTTGGTACAACAGGTGTAGAGGGAGAGTCATTTGTCGACCGGTCATCATCTCGAAGGGAGAGATGCCAGTTGATGTGTGTGGAGTGGCTCTTATGGCCATGAGGACCAGAGGGAGTTTCACGTCCCAGTCCTTGTGGTTTGCAGCCACGTATTTCTTCAAAATACTCACCACAGTTCTGTTTGCTCTTTCTACTTGGCCTGAAGCCTGTGGGTGGTAGCCGACATGAAAGTTGGCCTTGACGCCTAGCGTCTTCCACAGTTCTTTCATCACTTCACCTGTGAAGTGTGTACCTTGGTCTGAGTTCACCCGAAGGGGAAGTCCAAACCTTGAGAATATATGATTCATTAACAACATAGCAGTGGTTTGTGCTGTGTCGTTAGGAGCTGGTAGGCATTCTACCCATTTGGTGAATGCACAGGTTACCGTGAGAAAATATTTATTTCCTCTAGAGCTCTTAGTGAGTGGTCCAACCCAGTCGATCTGGAGGTCAGACCATGGGAATGCAATGCCTCTGCTTTGCAGTGGTGCTCTGTGAAGTGGTCTGGTTGGCTGAAACTGGCCACAGACCACGCACCCTTCAATGTAGTCCTTGACATCCTTTTCATTCCAGGCCAATAGGCAATTTGTTTTAATGCCGTCAGCGTGGCTTTATCTCCTTTGTGTCCTGCGGACGGGAGATCATGGGCATGAACTAACATCACCCCCCTTTGGTCATGGGGAACCACGAACACAGGTGAGGACGTTGGTCCATGAGCGAAAGTTAAGATGCCCTTGATTAGTTTTAGCTGTTTGCGCAGCTGATAGAGGACCTTAAGGTCTGGATCGGAATCCAGGTCGTCTTTAGACGGACTATTTTTGTTCGGATCAGTCAGGTACAGTATCATGGAGTTGATAGCAGGATCCGACTTTTGTAGTTGGATGATGTCTGGGTCAGTCAGTGCGGGTCGTACAGAGACTGCGTTGTCAGCAGGTCTGGCTGCGGCCTGGGCACGTGTGACTGCCATAACCCTGACCGAAGGTTGTATTGGCAGAGTCTCGATTAACCAGGAGGGGTCGAAGGACCATAGAGGACCTTCGTCGGCTCCTTCTTTGGCTAAGGAATCTGCAATGTCATTGTAGTGCTTGTCATCGCCTGGGACTCTAGAATGCCCTGGAACTTTCTTCCAGTAGATCTGTAAGTCATGTGATGTCACCAAGTGATCACACGCTATGAAAAGCTCTTTGTGTTTGACCACTTTTCTGTCGCTAGGGACTCTAGAATGCCCTGGAACCTTCTTCCAGTAGATCTGTAAGTCGTGTGATGTCACCAAGTGATCACACGCTATGAAAAGCTCTTTGTGTTTGACCACTTTTCTGTCGCTTGTTAGGAAACCGTTCTGTTTCCACACAGCGAGGTGACAAGCGAAACTCAAACGAGCATAGTTAGAGTCAGTGCAGATGACTAGCGTCTTGATAGAGCGTTCTACTACCATCTGGAGAGCTATTAGGATTCCTGCAATCTCAGCGTACTGAGAAGTCTGAGATCCTAATTTGTAGCTGAAAGTTATCTGCTCTTGGTCTTGGAGGAGGACCCCTCCAACACCTGCTCTGCAGATCTTGTCGCGGAGGAATGAAGATCCATCCACGTACAATGTTGTCATATCTTTGCAGATATTGTCATCAAAGAAGTGGTGATTCGGGTCTTCAGTTACTGGGGGTTTTACCTCAACCGGCGGCTGGGTGGCTGGTACATCTTGTGTACACTTCTGGCAGATTGCCAAGTCCGTCCCCAGATGTGACTTCTTGTTTTGACCATAACGTATGTCTAGGTTAAAACTTTGAAGCGCCATGAGCCACGTTGCAACACGTGAGTTTGTCACCACACCATCTCTGATGCGTTCACTGTTAAGAAAGGTCACTGGCTGGTGTTGTGTTTCCACAATGATTTTCTGTCCACCAATGTAGCTGGAGAAATGTTTAACTGCCCACACTGTGGTCAGTAAAGCTTTCTCACAGTCTGAGAATCTCAACTCGGGGCCTGCCATCGTTTTGCTGGCATAGGCTACTACACGTTTGTCTCTGTCGTGTATCTGGTACAGACCTGCACTTATGCAATGAGCTGAGAAGCCCACTTCCAAGTAAAACTCTTTGTTGTAGTCTGGGTAGACTAAACAAGGGGCTGACTTGATCCTGTTTATAAGAGCGTCCATTGCCTGTTGCTGTTTGTCAGTCCAAACAAATGGTACGTCTTTTTTAAGGAGTTCAGTCAGTGGTTTCGCAAGGTCCGCATAGTTCTCGATGAACTGGTTCGAGTAGTTACACACGCCCAGAAAACTTTGTAGTTCTTTGAGATTGGTGGGGACTTTGAGATTGTCGAGGCCTTGGGTGCGAGTCAGCTGTGGTTGTACTCCGTCAGGACCTACAAGTAGGCCAACGTAGTCCACTTTGGTTCTGCACCATTGGCATTTTGACAGTGATATCTTAGCACCAGCAGTTGTCAGCTGATTCAGAACGTGGTCGATCTCAGCCAAATGTGAGTCCAGTGTTGGCTGTCTCAAAAGGACATCGTCCACGTAGATCAGTGTCCCACGCTCGTGGGCGTCTGGACATGCTTTGTTCAAGAAAATGTTGAACTCTGCAGGTGAGTTAGCGTAGCCAAAGGGACACCTGTTAAAGGTGTACTGACGGCCACCAAAAGTGAAAGCTAGTTTGTACTGGTCCTCGGCGCGCACAGGGATGGTCCAAAAACCAGAGGCGACGTCGAGAGTCGAGAAGTACTTACCATTGGTGACCTTGGGCAGTTCCTGTTGGAGTTGCGTCATAGGCCATCTGGATAAGGGAACTTGTTTGTTTAGCTTTCTGTAGTCTATAGTGAGTCTCCACTTACCATTTGGTTTTAACACCGGCCATAAAGGCGCAGAGTAAGTGCTGTTACAGTATCGGATGATACCTTTTTCTAACAGGTCATTAATGATTTCTCTGATAGGTTGATGTGCTGCCAGAGGAATCTTGTACTGTCTGACAAATGCAGGGGGAGCATTAGGCGGGGTTGGGATGCTCACTGTGTGGAGCGTGGTCAACCCACAATCCATCGAGTCAGTTGAGAATGATTTCTCATATTTTAGAAGAACTTTGCGAAGTTTGTCCCTTTCTTCATCAGTTTTCAGGGCGTCGGCTTGGGCGACCACCTGGTCAATCTGTGAAGCAACTGAGAGGGGTTCTTGTTCTTTGGGGAGCTCCAGTGAGTCCCCTTCAGTGTCGTAAAACCTGTCAACAGGTAGTGCACTGTAAGTTTGGGGGCATAGACTGTCTCCTTTGTTGAAACCGAACCTGCGGACAGTGTCCTGGTCGGACTCACTGGGGGAGAAAAGAGCTATGGCCTGTGTTGGTTTCGTGAACAAGACTTGCCCCGTGTGTTGATTTGGGATCAAGTTTTCTGGGAGTCCTCCCAGAAATGGAATGCTTAGCTCAAAATCATGAAAATCAGTAGAGATCAACCATCCTAGCTGTGTGTTTTTTGGGATCAGTACCTCTTCTGTGCTTGTGTTGCACACAGCAACAGTCGTGGTTCTGCAGTCGAGGGTCACTTGGCATGTGGCCTCCATGGACAGTCCTAAGTTGAAAAACATAGGAGATGGTTGAAAGTATGCCTGTTTTGTGCTAATAGCTTGTCCTTTCATGATGTGACACATCACCGGCTTGTTCATAACCTGAGGTGGTACCGCAGTGTTATGGCTGTTAGCAATCTGACAGACCTCTGGAATGGTCTGTCCAGCCTTAAGGTTCTCTGTTGTTAGCACAGGAGAGTCCTTTGTGGCTGTGTCTAGTGACCACAGTACATTGTTGTTGATGTCCACTCGGACACCTAACCTTACCAAAATGTCGGAGCCTATGTAGGTTGCATGTGGTAAGTTCGGGACCACGAGGAACGGGTGATCCAGTTCTCGTTGGTTCCAGATCAGTTTCAGGTCAATGATCCCTTTTGCGGTCATTACCTGTTTATCGTTGGGGTCCAACGAAAAGCGGAAAGCCTTTTTGTTCATTTCTAGACCCAACTGTTTTTTAACCAAGGTTCCATAGAAAGCTTGGCTGATCGCTGATTTCTCCGTCCAAGGAGACAAAACAGCATCATCGGTGTGGGATCCTTGGATCTCAACACCTTTGACTACCTGCGGTAGGTAGTGTTCAGTGAGTGCTGACTGTTTCAGCTCGCAGAGGAGGCTCTCTTGTTGGGCCTTTTCTGCCTCACCTGTTGCTGAAGGTTCACTTACCGGGATTGTGCTCTCGTTGGAGGAACCCGTTGTGCCTTCCGCGGTACCTGCTGTTAGACAGTCAGTGTCACCTTGTGTAGGCATATCGATTGGCAGTGGTTGGCTCACTCTGGTCCACATTGTTTGATCACCATAATCTATAATCGCGTCGAAGCGGTTTATAAAGTCTTGGCCAACCAAAAATGGGAATGAGTCAACGGTGGACACGTGTACCGGGTGGTATAGCGT
>JBBPBX010056244.1:0-22834 GCA_038048925.1 Garcialebias charrua
CGCCTCTTTACCTGGTGACGAGACGTCTTGCGAGGTGAGGACTGAGAAGTTTGTGGACACTAACGGACTGTGTGGTCCAGTGAGCGTCCAGAGGACTTCGTGCGTGTATGACTGGATCAGACGAGCGGGAGCACGCATTCACCGGCAGGAACAGGCCCCAATCGCACTGGTTGGACTTTCAAAGTAAAACTTCAGAAAACAAATTCTTTCAGAAAATGAGTGTTGAGGCACAGCAAGGCTTTGCCGCGACTCTCAGCTGAGACGTGGGTCGAGTTGGCACAATGACCGGGCCGTCTATCAGCTTGGAGGAAAAACGTCCGTGCGTCTTCCCTTCTCCCCGAGAACTCAAAAACTCAGTGAGTGCTGAGAACTGAGTCCCAGCACGGAGACAAAACAAAAACCTGCAGGTGTGAAAACAGAGCACTCTCTGTTTAAGCACAGATGAATTGTTTTTAGAACGGACGGGAGACCGAAGATTAAGTTATGTCTAGAACTTCTCTTTCGTTCCAAAAACAGTTCAAACAAATAGACGGAGAATTGTTCCTTCAACTTTCGACACTTATTCTGCCTAGAGCAGACAGTTCAAAGCATGATCATTCTGAGATGTTCTCTTAACTTTGTCATATTTAAAATATACCAGTTTAGTAAAATCATCATTGAAATGACAAAAAATACTGTTTGATCAATTCTGAATTAACACACATTAAAGAGAAAGTTCAATCTGATTAATTAGTGTCCATTAATCCATAATAATTGTTAACCAATATAGAGTCCACTTGTCCTTGAGAAACTCCTTGAGAGTTTCAAGAAGGTGTAACACTGAGAGTTTCAGAGAGATGTGGAGAGGCCCATATCCCATACGGACATGAGAGTGCTGTATCCCTACACAGTATAAATAATGTTAAAAGAGCAATATAGTTTTCTAGATAAGGCAATTCCATAAAAAGGCTTGGTTTGTGTCCATTTGTGTCAACTTCTCATTTCCATTTTTACAGAGGATAAAATATAAAAGAACAAGTGAATGTAGTTGTTGGAGTACAAGAATGTTTAATAACACTTGGACATTATTCAATTAAAAATATATATGTACCGGTAATAGTTTTCTTGGTAACTTCTCTGATCAATTGTAAGATTTATTTATGCTTACCGGTATGTGTATTATCTTTCATGAGAAAACAACCATCTCATGAATCAAAGTTTTATACAGTTATTTTTCCTACATGAAAAAAAAAGTCTGCAATTTAAAAGGAGCTAAAAGTTCAATAACTTTTTTTTTTTTTACTCAAAGTATTTTTCAAGCAGTAAAAAAACTAGTAAAAAGTAAAATGCAGCTGTTTTTTCCCCCCTTGAGTCCTAAAATGTTTGATTCAATTCATGGTTTTATTTTCTTGTAATTTTTTTTTTGTCTCACTGGATTGATTTTCCACTTAAAGGTATAAGAGACAGTATGTGATGAGTAAATTTGTATTTTTTTTATCTGCAGTTTCTGTAAGTCTGTTGTCTCTCACTACATGTAGTACCATCATGGTGTGTGACATTCTGCTGCTGCTGCCCCATCAGAAATCAAGCCAAATAACTTCCCTTCACAATGTGCAAAGATTAGTTGCTCAAAAATGGGTCTCATACTACAGTCATTTTAAATTTTCTTGCATAATACAATTTTCATATTTTAGCAAAATACTACTGTATTTTCCACCTATTAACTCGCACCTTTCTATAAGTAATTTTGTCCAATTATTGGCAATAAACTGGAAACATCCATAAACATGTTGCACCTTTATTTAAGTCGCATCTATTATGCGTCACCGCTACACAACGCGTCAGCGCGTTATTTGCCCTACTGAAAATGGCGGCCATAGAAGCATGCACCGAATGACTTTTAACAACATTAGCATGGTAAAAACAATTATTTCTGCTGAAAATTATAGCAAAGATGTGTCTTAGCTTAAAGGTTCAGTATGCAGTTTCTGTAGAACTGCAGCAGTTAGAAATATTTTCAACAGGCAAAGCATTCTGATCCCTCCCCCTCAGAGCCATATGTGGCTCTGCCCCCTTGTGGTCTGTTGAATTTCAAATTCAAGCTCTGTTTTTATTGGCTGATTCAAATTCAAGCTCTGTTTTTATTGGCTGGTTACAAACTCTGTTTTTATTGGCTGGAAAATGGCGGGTCACCTTTTCTTTTTAGAAATGCTTATTTACCACCTGGAGAAGCAAGGGGACAATATTTTTTTTAATTTTTTTTCAGAGATTACCTGGCTAACATCAGTCTGTCAGGAGGTAGTGACAGAGTGAAGAAATATGTTCATAAAAAAAGCTACATACTGCAGCTTTAACCGTTCCTTAATAAATTCACGTAATGATCAAATCTGCTGGATTTAAGTTGTTTCGCTTTGACGTCTTCCAAATGGTCGCGCGCTGCAAAAATTAATTATAAATAAATCGAATTTTATCTCAAACAATTCCAATGGCTAACAGTTATTAAATGACCACCAAATAATTACATTCTGTAAGTTTAAAGAAAATCCGCCGAGTGCTTTATGAGCTAGTTGCTAAAATATACACGGAAAAACAACTAAGCTAGCCGCAACACATTTATGCCCATAAAACATCAAATTTTATCTCAAACAATTCCAACAGCTAACAGTTTGTAAATGACCACCAAATAATTACTTTCGGTAAGTTTAAAGAAAATCCGCTTAGTGGTTTATGAGCTATTTGCTAAAATATACACGGAAAAATAACAAAGCTAGCCGCAACACATTTATGCCCATAAAACATCAAATTTTATCTAAAAAAAATTCCAACAGCTAACAGTTTGTAAATTACCACCAAATACTGTAATTACTTTCTGTAAGTTGAAAGAAAATCTGTTGTGTGGTTTATGAGCTATTTTGCTTACAAACACTGAGCTAACAGTATTTCATACCTCCAGAGCAGGAGACCGGTCTACAACAGAGTGTGTCCGACCAGAGGAGGCTGCCTTCAGACACATGAGCTGGAAACGGTTGGTGGACTCTCTGGAAGTGTCAGAGCTCCAGGGCAGGAGGCCTGGCTGCGACAGAGTCAGTGCGACCAGAGGAACCTGGCGTCGGACACATGAGGTGGGAACGGTCGGTGTACCATAGCGGACAAAAGTGGTACTGCACCATTTTTTGCCAAAATGAAAAACGGTCATATCTGTTAATATCTGAGCCAAAAATTGGTCTAAAAATCCATCCATCCATCCATCTTCTTCCGCTTATCCGGGGTCGGGTCGCGGGGGTAGCAGCCTAAGTAGGGAGGCCCAGACTTCCCTCTCCCCAGCCACTTGGAGCAGCTCCTCCGGGGGAATCCCAAGGCGTTCCCAGGCCAGCCGAGAAACATAGTCCCTCCAGCGCGTCCTGGGTCTTCCTCTGGGTCTCCTCCCGGTGGGACGTGCCCGGAACACCTCACCAGGGAGGCGTCCAGGAGGCATCCTAACCAGATGCCCGAGCCACCTCAACTGGCTCCTCTCGATGTGGAGAAGCAGCGGCTCTACTCCGAGTCCCTCCCGGATGACTGAGCTTCTCACCCTATCTCTAAGGGAGAGTCCAGCCACCCTGCGGAGAAAACTCATTTCAGCCGCTTGTATCCGAGATCTCGTTCTTTCGGTCACAACCCAAAGCTCATGACCATAGATGAGGGTGGGAACGTAGATCGATCGGTAAATTGAGAGCTTTGCCTTTTGACTCAGCTCTCTCTTCACCACGACAGACCGGTACAGCGCCCGCTTCACTGCGGACGCTGCACCTATCCGCCTATCGATCTCACGCTCCAGTTTTCCCTCATTCGTGAACAAGATCCCGAGATACTTAAACTCCTCCACTTGGGGCAGGACCTCCTCCCCGACCCGGAGAGGGCATGCTACCCTTTTCCGGCTGGCTACCCTTTTCCGGCTGGTCTAAAAATATGGGGAAAAAATCCATAAACAAGTCTCACCTCTCTATTAGTCGCAGGGCATGCAAATTACTTTGTTTAGTGTTTAGATGGTTACTGTTGCACCGAGGGACTGAGAGAAACGCAATTTCGGTCCTGTGTATGTCCTGTACATATTGCAGTCCTGACAATAAAGTTGACTTTGACTTTGACTTTGACTTTGATTAGGCAAAAAGGTGCGACTTATAGACCAGAAAATACGGTATTCTATTCCTATGTACACTAAATCACAAAATAGTAATTCAAGAATAACACATTACTGAAATGAAGGCTATATTGTTAGAGCACTACAAGTGGAAACAACATAAAACATTTGATCCTGATATATATACGTATCTGTGACAGGCCATGCATTATACACGTAGGCCTTCAAAGTTGTCCTGCACCTCTGAATACCATCATAATGATGCCACGGCTACATATATCATCAGTAATACACAGAAACACAGAGTAATATGGTGCTGCATCACTGACAGGTTTCTCCCGTGGCGAGAATGAATGTCATTACTGCATTAAGAAACCCAATGAACACAATTCAAGTTTCCTTGAACTTTAGTCACAGCTGCCTCACATCCATATTTACCAAAAGCAACAATATGGACGTAAAGAATTGACAATATATAAAAGCTATGAATAAAATGCATTTTACTCAACAAAAGTTTTGATTACCTGTACAGAAACTCCATCCTCTTTTTTTTTCTCAAGAAGAGTTTAGATCCTCTGTCGTCATGAAACGATACTGCTGCTCACAAAATGTCATATTTCATCTAAGTCTAGCTTCCACAACTCTCTCCAAGATCTTCATCATGTGGCTTCATCATGTGGCTCATCCTCTGTGGTTGCTACAATTCCGTACATCACCTGTATTTTTAAGTGTGACACTTCTTCTCCTTCCCATAGGCATTTTCCCACCCTCATAAATGCCATTGGATATTTGAGTCAAAAACAATCACTTCAATCTTTCCTAGACACTTCCACACCTCCAGTGGTATGCCATTCGGTCCTACTGCCTTCATTCTTTTCAGCACTTTCTGAACTTCACCCTCAATAAATTTTCCCACTTCCTGGTCCACAGTTTACATGACCTCTATTCTTCTTTCCTTTTCATTCTTCATCCATTAGCTCCTCAAAATAATCCTTCCATCTTCTCATCACGGTCTGCTCACTTGTTACATGGGGGCACAATTGGGGGGGGGCTCTAACCACTCAGCCACAGCCACTGAGGGCAGCTGTGGCTGAGTGGTTAGAGTATTCAACCTCCAGTTCAAGAGTTGGGGGGTCGAGTCCACCAGCAGACAAATGCCGAAGTGTCCCTGGGCAAGACACGGAACCCCTCATTGCCTCCTATGTGTGTCCCACTGGTGTATGAATGTGACAAAGCTCTGATTAGTCTTTGTAGAGACCTAGTAGAGTGCTGTATGAATGAGTAAATGAGGGCACAGATTGTAGTGTAAAGCGCTTTGAGTATCTTGATAAGATAGAAATGCGCTATAAGTACAGTTTATTTACCATTTGTTAGAAAAGTATCATTCCTATATTTAACAATCCCAACCTGCTGCACATCCTTTCCAGCCTGATCTATCTGTCTTGCCAATCGGTACAATTCCTTCTCACCATCTTTAGTGTCCAGCCTCCCATACAACTCATCATATGCCTTTTGTTTTGCCTTAGCTTCCTCTTTGCTTTGCATCTCCTTATGTTCCTGTCTCCTCTCTTAAATCCTCTCACTGCCATATTTCTACTTGTCTAACCTCCTTCTTTGAATAGCTTTCTGCACTTCACTATTCCACGACCAGCTTACCTTATCTTATCTCTGTCCAGATGACAAACCAAGTACTTTCCTACTTGTCTTTCTTATTACTGTTTCTGTAATAGAACAATCATCTGGAAGCTCTTTCTTACCACCTAGAGCAGGGGTCACCAACCTTTTTGAAAACTGATAGCTACTTCATGGGTACGGAGTCATACAAAGGGCACCAGTTTGATAAACTCTTCGGAAATAACAAAGCGTAAATTGAAAAAAATGTACAGTATAATAAACATATTTTTAAGAACATATTTTTTAAGATAGAAATTTTAAAATATATATAAATACAAAAAAAAGAATAACAACTGAATAAAATGAAATTTTAAATGCAGCTTAGTAGTGAGTTGTGCTATTTTTAGAACAGGTCCGGGGGCACTTCAAATGGTCCTTGGGGGCACCCGGATGCCCGCGGGCACCACGTCGGTGACCCCTGACCTAGAGCCTTCAACAGCTTCTTTCAGAACTCCTCACAACATTCGTCTTTCTTCAACTTATTTGGTCTGCTTCTCTGTTTTTACTTTTTTTTCTCTTCTTCACAACAGTCATTCTACTGTACATGCAACCATCCGATGCTGTCTGACCACACTTTCCCCTGCCATAACCTTACAGCCCCCAATCTCCCTCAGGTTTCCACTTCTACACAGAATTTAGTCGACCTGCATACTCCTTGGTCTCTTGGACACATAACATATCTACAGTACTGTACATTCCTTCTGTACATCATGTCAGTCAGGTTTCTACTTTTGCCTGTCTTTGCTGGTCATTGTCCCCACATTTAGCATTGCCACACTAAATCCTACATCCATGAATATATATATGTGTGTGTGTGTGTGTGTGTGTGTGTGTGTGGGGGGGGTTATTCTGTAATATCAAGCCTAATTCACCTATACAGAACATCTTAAGCTCAAGCCAGCCAGGCCATTTTAACCATTAGATCAAAGTAAACAATTCCTAAAAACCTGAAATGCTGATGCAGTGTTTTGTTAACCAGCTAAAGGGATGTTACATCTTCAACCACTCCATGAAGTGCATTTGGCCAGATAATATTTTCTGCAGTTGAGGTGATGTCTCATCTTTAGGCGATGCAATTCATAACATGCAGAGTCCCAGACTGCAATCATTAGATAACATTTCTAATAATGGTTTTTCTTTGCCATTTCTTCTCCTCCATGTTTTGTTACTGAGGGATGGAGTCAAACTCCCTGCCTCTTCACTCTGTTTTTGTGTCTCTGTGATTATTACTATTCAAGTCACAGCCACTATAGCTCCAGCATGCCTCTGATCTTTTTAAGGAATTCCTTTCTTCTGATGTTTTTTTTTTTTTTTTTGGCATGCGTTAGTCCCCTTCCTTCTGTTTTTGTTTTAGTTTTTTGTCTCAACAGTTATTCTTAAACTGTTTTTTACCTTTACCTCGTTTATTTCAAAAAGCATTCTCCTGTAAAAAACACAATTAATTAAAGCTGACTATAATTATCTAAAAACTGTTGCCATAAAAAAGAATAAGTTGATAAATACACCTAGCAGAATATAGCACATGACAAAATAAATACATACACTAAGGAAATGCTATGCCAGATGTAGCTAAAGATGGAAGTAAAGTGTTTCTACAAAACAACCATAAAGTGTGAAAGAAAAATCACATGTTCCAGAAAAGTTTTTATGACTTCATCCATTGTTACATTCCGGTGAGGATTTAGTCAAACATACACACTTAAACATCATGGTTCAAAAAAAGTTTACCTTAGCACAAACTCTAATCTGTTTATACCATGACATGCACACACATACACAAACACGCACACTATGAGACATGGATTATGGTCTCACTGAGGCGTATAGCAACACATCTACATCCTCCCACCCTGTTAGCTGGCATACTGTTGCACATCACAACAGCTCATGTCAAAACCACAGAAAGGCCTCGAGCTGCCTGATAGCAAGAGCCTTCCTGTAGATGTGTGTGTTTGCTGCATGTTGCTGCTGTAACTTGTCACTGCTGCCACAAGAGCCATCCGGGCTGATCTCATTCTGCAGCTTGGGCAGTTAAAAACAAACTTAACGTGAACATTTGGTTTAAAACCCTTCTGTCAAGAAAATGCCACAATAAGAGTATTTATTCAAAAAAGGCGTTCAATACAGGATCAACTGGACTTTATTTGTTGCAGAAAACGTTTCGACTTTTGTCCAGAAGTCTTTAAGAGTATTTATTCATTAATTTGATCGTTCCCTCAGTAATTTAGTGGCCTTGTATTGTGGCCAGACTAAGGCATACCCGTTTCCTTTGTACATAGAAAACTTCAAAAACAAGTGTTGCTTTTATATTTTGCTTAATATATATATATATATATATAAATATATAGATAGATAGATAGTAGATAGATAGATAGATAGATAGATAGATAGATAGATAGATAGATAGATAGATAGATAGATAGATAGATAGATAGATAGATAGATAGATAGATAGATAGATAGATAGATAGATAGATAGATAGATAGATAGATAGATAGATAGATAGATAGATAGATAGATAGATAGATAGATAGACAGACAGACAGACAGACAGACAGACAGACAGACAGATAGATAGATAGATAGATAGATAGATAGATAGATAGATAGATAGATAGATAGATAGATAGATAGATAGATAGATAGATAGATAGATAGATAGATAGATAGATAGATAGATAGATAGATAGATAGATAGATAGATAGATAGATAGATAGATAGATAGATAGATAGATAGATAGATAGATAGATAGATAGATAGATAGATAGATAGATAGATAGATAGATAGATAGATAGATAGATAGATAGATAGATAGATAGATAGATAGATAGATAGATAGATGGTGGAGGCCATCTTGGATTTTGACATGGCAGCACAATTTTCAATAGTAACCTTATTTATGATGCAATCATTCACCAAAAAGGAAGTTGGCTCATTGCTTGCTTTCAAGGTTTACATATATGTAGAGGCAGCCATCTTGCAGGCATCATATTTTTGGAAAGGAACCTTTCCTATGTAGCCTTACACCAAAATGGATGTGAGTACCTCACATATTTTTCAAGCTATTGTGCTCACAACATTCACAGACAGATGGACTGACTGAAAAACAGACAGACAGACAGACAGAGGGTATTTACAATTTCGCAATTCTGCAACAGGGGACACAAACAAGTATGATATCAACTTCAATTTTGTTGTGTAGCTACATCTAGGCGTGAAAGTTTCCTTAAAAAATAGGGTTGCCATAAAAAAAATCCTATATGCATCTACTACCATATGTCTATATGTAGACATTGTGAGTTGGATAACTTGAAAAATAATTACAGTGCCACATTGCATTTTTGTGTTTGACTGCATCATGGCATAAAAATAGGTCCCTATGAAAATTTGGGTTGACACATCGAAATCCAACATGGCTAACGGCATATAAATATGTAAACAGACCACCCCTATCATTTGAGGAAACTGTACTTTCTAGTTTTAGTAATGCATCAAATTAAAGATTCTTCAAATTATTCAGGTGGCCAAAGATTAATCTATGGTGGCCAAGGCCATAAGGCTCAGCCATTGCTTCTGCACGCCAGGATCTGTCACTTTGTGCTGCCTTAGACAAGGAATAAAAAAGATCAATCTACTTCTATACATATACACAATGTATCTATTACCAATTTGAATATCCTGCGCCAAAAACTTTAAGGTTACTTGTAATCCCAGTTCATTTCCAGTTTAGAAATACACTAATCTTGAAAACTAGAAAAATGCACTGTTCAAATCCTTCAGCAATAAGGGACATTAGCATATTGCTTGTCCTATCTTGTATTTATTTAATATGTTATCTATTTATTTATTTATTTATTTGTAATCTTCAGTCTGGTTCATGGTTGGTTTATTTTTATCTCTTTATCTTCTGTCCCTACAGACCACAGGTCTATTAATCATCAAACCAGCTTTGCATTTAGTGGATTTCTCCATCATTAAACATTCAGTTTGGTTGCCTTTGTTCAGTATCAGAACATTGTCCTTGTTAAATTTTCTGTTGATCTTTGTTGTTTCCTTAGTCTTTTAGGCTCTACTGTTGTAGTCTAATGTATTCACTTAGTCTTATTGATGTGTCTTTGTAGAACACATAGTATTTTAAAACACTGAGGAGTTTTTATGTTTTAACTGTTTAAACAACAGGCACATTTTTATTTTTTGATCAATTTATTTCAAAGTCTAGCTACACAAAAATAAATAAATAAATGTCAATGCAAATAAAATGTTTAATTGAGTATTCCAAAATTAATGTATCTTACAATGCAACAAGGACTTTTTTTTAATGATGATGATTATCCGATCAGTCGCATCCGACTTTCGGTCATTTTATGAATCTTCGTACTCCACGCCTTCCTGTCTTTCACCATTTATTTCAATTCCGCAATTGGCATATTCATTGTTATCGTGATTGTGTCGAGCCATCTTGTTCTTTGGTGGCCTTGTCTTCTTTTTCCACTGACTTTTCCAAGCATCATTGCATATAATGTAAAAAAGACAGCATTTGGCTAGACTTTGAAAATATTGTTAAACCTAAGCTCTCAAGACATTTCAAGTGTTTGAAGTTGCTGAACACTTAATAAAAGATTGTCAATTACAGAACTGGTGTTAGGATGAAAGCTTTGACAAAAGTGCCACTGAACTCAACTTGCCTCTGACTCTATTTCAGATGGTGAAGTTCACTTAAAACAGACTCGCACAAAAGGTTCATATTTTGAAGTTGTGCACATTGTAGTAGAATCCAACAGACTTTTCTGAACGCTCTGCCACCCATCCATCTACAAAACAGCTTCTACTGTTAGTGATTCATGCTTAGTATGTCTGATGCCAGCAACAAACCAAGAAATCAAGCAGAAAGAAATATTTGGATTGGGGTCACAACAAGTCACATGAAAGTAAAGTATGGGATTGTCATAGCAATGGCTACTGCGAAGATGAGATTTGGTCAGACATAATTCAGTTCCATACAGAGTTATATCTATATATCTTTTTTTAATCACATATGTCTCGTTCTTTATATCAAGAACTAGGACTGCATGTCATAAATGGCCAAGATAAATACTGTATGGCCTTATGAACCCATACAAAAGCAGAAATTGAACAACAGTGGTGTTTTAGAAGCTTAAGGAAAAATAACAGTGCTGCAAAAAAGTGATAAACAGAAATAACGATAGCCGTCAAAGCACATAAGAATGCTTTGTTTTCTGCTCACAGACAGCCTATCCACCATTTACAACCACACTTACTTTGGGCGCCACATTAAGATGTCTAGAATTAGATTCTGGGAAGCTATATCACAAGCTTCCTTCCAGTAAGTCTTGACACATTGATTTTCATTTTCAGCTTAAGAAAGCAATATGTACAACTTCTGAAAGGTAAGTCTGGAGGACACTCAAGAGCGTTACCCTCAAATTCCACTGCAGCAAGTGAGGAAAAAGCCCTGTATGACATCCTTAAATGCTGTCGCTCTGCTCATTCCATTGTGTCATGAAGGAGCCTCCAGACTCAGATGATGGCAGGCCTAAAGTCCTGTTAACTGACAGAAGCTCTTCCTCATGTAGCACATTTAATTACTTTTAAATTGAAACTGGTAACTTTCCCAAGGCAGTACCATGTATTTTACTGAAATACAGTACATGAAAATATGAAGAAAAAAAACACTTTGATATAGACTTAGTACATTGACAAAATCCACAGTTGTTTAAAGAAGACCAAGTCATAATACAACTCTTCTTTTTAAAATACCTCTACAAAACACATTAAAGGTTTACATTAAGAAAACTAACATATTAAAGCAAAAAGCTTAATTCTATACATCTGTTGTACTAGTCATTTATTGTAGTACGTTTATGATGTCATAATGAATGTGCCACTTTTTAAAAATGTCAAACTTTATAACTGTTGTAACTGGCTTATTACTGATATTTTCTCACTTAGTGCAGTTTTAGTGGTATTTGTTTTGTTATTATTTTGTTTTGAGCTAAGGTGTGAATCTGACAACATAATTCGAAAATTTGAAGTACCATACCATACCAACTTTATTTATAGAGCACTTTATGCACCCAACAGGACCAAAGTACTGTACACTATCATAAAATACAATACAATCATAAAATGGAAAAGTCAAATGTAAAAACAGTACTAAAAAAATAAAATATAAACATAATAAAACAAAGTTAAAACATCTCAGATTGTGCCAAAGGCCAAAGAAAAAAGATGGGTTTTAAGAAGAGACTTAAAAACAGCAAGTGAAGAGAGGCCTGTCTTATGTCCAATGGAAGGTCATTCCAGAGCTTAGAGTCAGAGTCAGAGTCAGAGAGTCTTTATTGTCATTTGCACCGCATGTGGTACATGTGATGAAAACGAGATTATGTACACGGGGTCCCAGTTACATCCAACAACAAATGCAAGAGAAAAACAGTAATAACATCTAGAATTAACTAAGAAAAACATCAACTAGTAATACACTAAGCCCTAATATAGTGGAAAAACATCATTATAAACAGCAGCACGAACATGAGTCTGTATGAGCAGATGGTCACAGATGAACACAGCAACAAGAAAACAGATCAGCATCAGCATGATGTGATATTTTGCAGTGTTTATTTTTATTTTATTTTTATTTATTCATTCATGAGTCTAACAGCCTCAGGGTAGAAGCTGTTCCTCAGTCTAGTGGTTCTACATTTGATGCTCCTCAGGAGCTACCACAGAAAAAGCACGGTCCCCTCTAAGCTTGCGCTTTGTCCTCGGTACCCTCAGAAACAACTGGTCCGCTGACCTGAGGGAACGAGAGGGTGTGTAAGAATGTAGCAGCTCAGACAGGTAAGGAGGGGCATGGCCATTAAGAGCTTTTAAAGCAAATACAAGTATTTTAAAATGAATCATGTAACGTACTGGCTGGCAACCAATGTAAAGAAGCTAAAACAGGGGAAATAAGGTCAAATTTTTGTGTACCTGTTGAAAGTTGTGCAGCTGCATTTTGAACCATTTGAAGCTGGGAAACACATGAATCACTAATACTGTACCTATATAAAGTCCATTACAGTAATCCAGCCATGTGGTCACAAATGCATGGATTGCTGTTTCAAAGTGCTGTCTAGGAAGGATGGATTTTACTTTAGCTAGCTGCCTCAAATGAAAAACGCTGGATTTTACAATTGTTTTAATTTGAGACTCCAGCTTAAGGCCAGCATCCATCTTGACCCCTAGATTTGTAACAACTGGCTTGACATACTGAGCCAAAGAGCAATCATCGGAGTCTTCATTCGAACTGCCAAAAATCACCACACTGTAAACCCTAATAAGTTCACAGAACTCAAAAGTTTTTTTGTAACAGATTACATAATAAAATTTGAGTGATGTTTTTAAAAATTTTAAGTTTACTCAAACTAAAAATTGCATGTGCAGTTGTCTTAAATTATCTCAACATTAACTTATAAATTTTGATTTTTCTCAACTTATAATTAGGGAGTGCTTCACATAAAATTTTCAATATTTTCAGCTCATATATACTTGAAATACACTCAAATTTTTTATAATTTTCAACACAAATACGGCTTGAAATAAACTTAAAATTTTCTATATTACTCAGCTCATAATCTGGGAAATATGCCCTCAAAATTGACTCAATAATGAAATACTCACAATTTTTAACAAATTATTTTATTAGATATATATACAGTATATATATATATATTCCAAACAAAGTGCTTGTCATAAATTAAAACAAACGAAAAAGGAGATGGCTCCAGCACCTTAAGAGAAAAACTCAAAGGATTAAAACTCTAGTTTATAAATATAATCCATCCTCAACAACAACAACAATTACAATGTGCTGCCATTTAACACTGTTTAAAAACATTTAGGCACTTAAGGAAACTTTAAAAAAAAACACATTAAAATAAAGTACTGTAGTTGTTGTGCCTTACTTCAACTGGCAACATCAGGTACTGCATCAAGGTAGGCGTTAGGCAACAGAACCTTAAACGTGTATAGTGCATGAATTGAACAGTCGTTTCCCACAAGTTATTTTAGTGCATAAACTTTGAGCAATACGCCAATGCGGTTATATTTATGTATTAACAAGTATAAGTATAATCCATCCTCAACAACAACAACATTTACAATGTGCTGCCATTTAACACTGTTTAAAAACATTAAGGCACTTAAGGAAACTTAAAAAAAAAAACACATTAAAATAAAGTACTGTACTGTAGTTGTTTCAACTGTGCCTTACGTCAACTGGCAACATCAGGTACTGCATCAAGGTAGGCGTTAACAGAACCTTAAAGATCCACTGACATCATCTTTGAACTTTGCATAAAATGTCACAAGATATATATCTTGTATCATTCAACTATGTTCGTTTTTGCAAACAAAATGATTAATGAAAATTCCTTTCAAAGTGAGTTTAAAATTAAAAACCGTGTTTCTTCACGGGACATCTGACTGCACGCGAATGCAACATCTGTGACGTAGGAGAAAGAACCTTCAGTCTGCGTCCGCTAGGATAACATATTGTATTCTCTGCCAGATCGCCTTTTTTTTAATAACTTGAAAAATGCAGGTACCATACGTTGTGTCGCATTTGAGTGTTCTAATATCATCAGTGAACAAGTGAGCCTTTTCACTTTCCCAAAAGATGTAAGACCTTCTTCAAGTATGGAATAAATAAAGCTGCCCCCCCTCGGAGATCCCTCGCTTCCTGAAAAGGTAAGACTCAATTAAATACGGGTGCAGACCTAAATTAGAACCTGCTGTTTCTGCTCATCTAACTTCCTGCTTCCCAAACTGAAGACAAATCGCTCAAATCTTAACTTAGATTGATAATTTTGTTGTTTTATTTCTTGTCCGCCATGAATATTTTAAAAGGGGCGTTCTAAAGACGTCCTCCTTCCTATGTCACAGATGTTGCATTTGCGTGTAGTCGGATGTCCCGTGAAGAAACCCGGTTTTAATTTTAAACTCACTTTGAAAGGAATTCTCATTAATTTATCCTTTTGTTACAAAAACGAACATAGTTGAATGTTACAAGATATATATCTTGTAACATTTTATGCAAAGTAGAAAGATGATGTCACATACACTTTAAAGGTCCGCTGGCATCATCTTTGAACTTTGCATAAAATGTTACAAGATGTATATCTTGTAACATTCAACTATGTTCGTTTGTGCAAACAAAATGATAAATTAATGAAAATTACTTTCAAAGTGAGTTCAAAATTAAAAACCATGTTTCTTCACGGGACATCCATTCCGACTACACGCGAATGCAACATTTGACGTAGGAGAAAGACCGTCTTTAGAACGCCCCTTTTAAATATTTATGGCGGACAAGAAATAAAACAACAAAATTATCAATCTAAGTTAAGATTTGAGCGATTTGTCTTCAGTTTGTGAAGCAGAAAGTTAGATGAGCAGAAACAGCAGGTTCTAATTTGTGTCTGCACCCGTATTTAATGGAGTCTTACCTTTTCAGGAAGCGAGGGATCTCCGAGGGGGGGCAGCTTTATTTATTCCATACTTGATGAAGTATTTCTTCTTTTGGGAAAGTGAAAAGGCTCACTTGTTCACTGATGATATTAGAACACTCAAATGCGACACAACGTATGGTACCTGCATTTTTCAAGTTATTAAAAAAAAGGCGATCTGGCAGAGAATACAATATGTTATCCTAGCGGACGCAGACTGAAGGTTCTTTCTCCTACGTCACAGATGTTGCATTCGCGTGTAGTCAGATGTCCCGTGAAGAAACACGTTTTTTAATTTTAAACTCACTTTGAAAGGAATTTTCATTAATTTATCATTTTGTTTGCTAAAACGAACATAGTTGAATGATACAAGATATATATCTTGTGACATTTTATGCAAAGTTCAAAGATGATGTCAGTGGATCTTTAAACGTGTATAGTGCATGAATTTAACAGTCGTTTCGTTAGTTACGTTCGATGTACCCAAGGAGCAGGACAAATGAGTCAGCCAGATTTGTGGGACCACTCGCAATCTTTTCATCCTCCAGGACAATAAAATGCTCTCAGGGCTGAACATGGCTGCATCAGTAGTGTCATCTGGGACGACGTGGCGCCACCGGAGTGTCAGTGAGGTCTGGACCATCTGCTGGCTACAAAACACAAATACAAAAATGAGTTCATTCCTTCAAGTTTACTATACTAATTATGCTAATGATGTCTAGACATTACTGTCACTTAGCACGTAGGACTTAGACTGCAACTTAGCTACACGTTTAAACCATTGTCTTTGCTTACATCTTATGTTTGTTTCACACTTATCTTTCACATCCCTCAAATAACTGTTGCAGACTAGATTTTGGGAAATTAGGTGTTTTGACAAAGAAATTATTGTTATTTGTATCGTTGCACATAAGTTCTGCAGCGTGTAGGAAGAGAAGTTGGATTATTTTGTTATGTTTACTTCTAAAACAAATTGAAGCTACATATCCGCTGTAAACAGAGTCAAACATTATTTTCATTGATCTCCTTTTATCTATCAGTACTTAAAATACCCTAATCTACTTTAATACCTAAAGCTACATTTTCAGTGAATTTAAGACTTTTTAAGAAATTAAAAATTTCAAATAAAAACTAAGACTTTTTTAAGGACCCGTGGGAACCCTGGAGTTTGTTAAATTGACTTTGAGTTGAGCTCCTGCCTGACGACTAGTAAAAAGCCACCATCAACGTAGCTCCGTTACTGTGATTCACCATGGCAACAGGGGAAAAAACAGGAAGCAAACATTTTCTGGAGGGATAACACATCAACTCAGAGTTCAGAGTGTAGTTAAAGTTTTTTTTTTCATCAGACCAGTGCTGTTTGTTAGTACCTTCACATTTGGATTACTTCCAGCAAATGGCAGGAAGTCTGCCAGCTGATTTTTGCTTGGTTAAAATCAGCTGGCAGACACGTCAGTTACACCACGTGACTTCTGATGAAGATTGCAGCAAGTAATTGAAAAAAGTCAAGGTTTGTTGAACCTCCTTTATGGAATAGTCCTCTGGAATGGATAGCACAGTATTACTTACATTACAGGTCATGAAGAACTTGGAGGCATCTTCACGCAGGTATACAGGAAGTGCATGAAGGATGAGGGCCCGTCTCATATTTACATCATGTTGTTCCTATGGACCAAAAATATCCATGACAATAGTATTGTATACACAAATACAAACCTTTATCATCCAAATTAATAACTTTGTATTGCAAATACTTTAATAACTCCCAAAGGAAAAAACTTAAAATTGTATATCAAATTTTATGAAAACAGTTTTTATTAGGACTTCCTAAAATTGAAGCTGATTTGAATATGTGTTCATGGCATAATCCCCTAACCTCGGGGCACAGTTCAGGCACTTTAAAGTATGGCTGCTGTTTTACAATTGTTTCTGAATCATGCAAAGTTCAATATTCACCTGAAGGTCATACACCCTCATGAGCTTGGTTAGCTCCTCTGCTATCTTGCCCGTCATGGTGGCCTTGTCTCTGAATAAGGTTATGAGTTTCGGCGTGTATCTGTCCAGCTCCTTGTAGAATTGATTGCGCAGGTTAACATTGTTGATTCGGTGGAACTCTGCAAACACCTGTACATGGACACAATTACACAAATGTACAAAGAGGAATAATGAACAGAAATGTGAAGATATTTTAAGAAGTTTTCTGTTGGCAGATAGCAAAACAAAGTGCATTTGTATTAGGGATGTGTCAGAACCAAGTTAGAAATGGAAAGTTAAATGTCATTCTTTAAAACAGACTGTACAACATTTTATTTTTTTTTACCTGTGAATCCATAAGTAGGGCTGGCCATCTGTCCACCTTTTGTACCCCGATATCTGTACACAAGATGTGCAGAAAGATGATTTATTCATTTTCAAAAACATTTCTTAAATAATACATAATGCTAAATAGCAGGATTTAAATATACCAATTATAAACTAAATTACACTTATAGTAGAAATGGAAATGTTACAAAAATGAGCAAGTTATTTATTAACAAGCAAAGCATCAAAATTGTGGGCTTTTAGAATTTCCAATTCGGTTATTGATGGTTTTTGTTGTTAACAAAGTATTAAGAAAGAGTCCAAGTGATCTTTTTTTTTTTCCTGTGGACCCCACATTTCAAAATAACACATAAAATAAAACCAAATTCACTGGAAGTATTTCTAAATATATCCTACCTTAACGGTTTAGAGATGATCTCACAACCACACACTTGAACCTATGAAGAAATACAAACACAGGCTCGGTCAGCATCACGACACATTACTGTATGTTGTTCAGCATTTTTCGTTTCATGCTAGGTTGCTAATGCTAAGCGTGCTGCAAGATAATAGGGCCGTGCTGAAATGCGCCCAGGAAATTTAGTTCCGCTGTGCACATATTCTCCCGTTAAAAACATTTAATAAGTGAAAAAATAACCGAAACGGTAAGCAGGTGGACCAAACCGGCGAACAGCGGGAAAATCCGACAGAAACTGTAAAGCAGAGATAACGTTACGCTTCAAACCATAGATATCTATGCTTCAAACGGCTTCACGGGCCTCTTGTCCCGAGCAAACGTGCATTATGGGAAATGTAGTTCATCCAGAAAAGCCGCGAACCGTAGTTGAAGTAACATCGTATTTGTCACATTAAACGACTTCTGAAGTTAAAGCATTCACTGTGCACATTATACAAATGTATCCCCAGCTCATAATTTAAGACTAGTTATCGAAATTCAGTTAAAAAAAAAACGTTGTCTTACTTACCAAATCAGGGCTGATGATAAGACGCCGCTTATGAAAACGAGGACAATAAGACTGAGAAAAACTGAGGTGGTGGTGGTTTGAAGCAGGGGTGGATGGGAAATGCGCCTTGCAAACAAATAAAAACAAATTAAACCGTAGTTCACATCCACAGGCTGGCAAAAAAATTCACCGCATCGAGGCAAATTCAAGATGGCTGACTCATCTCACCCCCGAGGCCGAGGGAGAGATAGACCCCACCCACCAGAACGTGATGACGTTGCTAACGTCACACTGGTTTCCAAAACTTTTGAGCGTTCCAAACAAATTAACTCTGAAATATTGAGCCCTCTTCAATTAAAGTGGCATAAATCTCAACTGAGCTCAAAACTTTATAGTTCGGTCAACTCCTTAACGACATTTGACTGTTGTGAACTTATTAGTTATGAGCTAGTACAACTGTTTGGTAATACAGTGCATCTCTGTCTTGTCTTCATTAAGTTTCAAGAAATTTAGGGCCATCCAGGCCTTCAAATCTTCCAAACATAGGAACAGAGACCAAAGAGATGTGGAGTCTGCTTTCTTTAAAGGTATGTAGATCTGTGTGTCATCATAACAATGAAAAGCAATCCCGTATTTCCTAAAATCAGTGCCAAGGGGAAGGAGGTACAACAAAAATAGAAGAGGTCCCAGAACTGAGCCCTGCAGAACACCACATGAGAGAGGAGCAGAGGAGGACCTATGGGCATCAAGACAGACACAAAAAGTATGCTTGGTCAAATAGGATCCAAACCAGTCTAGGGCTATATGACCAATGCCCACCCACTGTTCCAAACATGCAATTAAAATCCTGTGATCAACTGTGTCAAAAGCAGCTGATAGATCCAACAACACCAAGACAACACAGTCACCAGAATCAGTCGCCAAGAATATATCATTAAAAACTTTTAAAATAGCTGACTTTTAAAAGTAGAATAAGAACTGAAGTAGAATAAGAACTTTTAGTTGATGCAACAAAACATATTCTTGTCTTTTTTGTAGCTTTGTTACTAGTATGCTTTCATCATATTTATTTGGGAGGTTTGGGTACAGTATTTTTCTTAGCTGATGTATTTTTTACTGATTCAGACACACTATTGGCTCTTCACACTTATCTTCTGATCTTGCTGTTGCTGCAAAAAACATACATTTCCCACAGGACTCATTTAAGTACCATCTGATTAGTGTAAGACCTTTTAAGAACACTCAGTGTACTGAAAAGCTAAAGGGGCCCGTGTGGAATGATGAATTGGAGGGCCTTTATTTTCGTAAAAGTGGTCCATAATGGAATCCCTTGCTCTTTGTCCTTGAAACATCTACACTGGGTCTTGATAAATGGCAGCTGGTTATGTGCTTAAATTTCTTAATTCAGACTCAGAAGGGGCCTCTGAGGACATTTCTTTCTCACCGCTGGATTAAGTCATAACCACTTCTGTTCCTTAGACACCTCCAGGTCAAACAACAAGAAGGAGAGAGAGAGGGAAAGAGGTTGAGATGCAAAAAAAATGAGATAAAAAGGGAGACGGGAAGATTAGTTTGTTTATCAGTCTTAAAACAGATGCCTAAGAAGAGGTCATCTCAAAAGTTGCCCGGTGGAGAAAAGGACGGAGAAGCAGAATTTAAATGGGTATCCATTATAGCATATACACTTACTTTCCTTGCTTCTGGCTTAAGGACTCTATCAAGTCCTCTGACACCCACCCACACACATGCTCCCATATTCTAACATATCCTTGGGAATCAGAAGAACAATTCTCTGTATTGATTTTGATGGAGACGTGAGCAGTGGCACTGAAAGATTCACTTCAGACCAAGCAGACTTAAAGGTTTAACACATGCAGGGATGCTCTGTATCCAGAAAATAAGGCCATTTATCAGTGGCTTCTGTCATGTGTGTGCATGCCAGCACATTTGTACAGGGATGTGGATGTGTAATGCCTCTCCTGACACACAGAGACAATTATATTAAAGTAAAAGGAGGACCCAACCATGTCTTCATGTTAAGTGAAGTCGGTGCCATTTAAACAGGCAGATGTGACATTTGATACAAGACGGAGTGGGGCCACGAGTAAGTAAATAGACACACACTTGTAAACTTCCTCCTCACAGGCTGCAGACAGGAGTATTTGCACATTTACAAATGTGACATTTTAGATGAAGGTGAGGATTGAATAGAAACAGTTATGAACTATAATCAAAATATCCTTGCAGCACATACAGGAAAAGGACATTTAAAAGGAGCTTCCACATATTGCTAACTTTTAATAAATTCACATTGTTGTATATATAGATACCGGTAAACATTTTTTTTCCCCCAACAATGGAATGATCAGATGTGTGAATTGCCTAACTGTGTTGGTAAATGATGCCAATGCAAACAGACACTAAAACTTTGCTAGCTGAACTTATAGTCTTTCGTGTGTTGAACTAGAAATGTCCAGAAAGGACAAACGTTTAGAAGTCACATTAATGGGTTTAATATTAATCATGAAGGAAATAAAAACTACCTCCAGAAACAAGAAAAAAAGAGTAAATGACTTCACTGAATTACATCATCAAGGACACGAACATTATGAACTCTAATCAGTTATCCCAGTCGTTAAGAAAAGATGCTGCCACTTAAGGTTTCTTTCCAGAATAAGCAAAAATAAAATATGCACTATCATTTGATCTTTTCTATGCTTCTGCATTTGCCCAAAAGCCAAAAGACTAGCTTGATAAAGAATAAATCTTCTTACACAACTACAAAATACATTAGCAATTGTAGATGAAACATCTGGGCTAAGATATGGAAGAAATACATTCACTAATACAGAATTGTGTTTTAATAAGTACTGTATAGCACTTTGTACATGTTTTTGATTTTTGGAAACATAAAACAGAAAGATATTATACCAAACAGCAGTAAAGGTCAAATGACTGACTTGTGATTACACCTTATTGTATGAATCATGAAACACTTTTTTATTTTTTATTTATCATTTCCTAAGCTTGAAATGCACTCAGGTAAATGTCAAATTATAATATTGTGGAGCAATGTAGGTCATTTGAATGCAGACAATAACCAAGAAACAGTGAGCTAATGAAGGACTCTGCAGAAAAAGACAAGTAAGACTAATCAGGTAAGCAATAAGAGACAAACCGAAATAAGGCCCGTACACAGCTGGACATATGAAGAAGACAGCTGTAGAGAAGATGACTGAACAGAAGGGGATTTAAAACCAATACTAACTCTGTTCCTGCCTGAACTTTCATAAAGCTTTGTCTACATTTTGTTAGTGTCCTGGCACATTCGACACTTTAAATAATATAAATAATATATACCATTTTGTTTTTGAATAGTTTCACTTGTCAAGATGATAAAGAGAGAAAAGCTAAAATGTGCTCTGGTTTTTTAGCCCTTGTAGTTTTCCCCTTGGGGCTAGCTGAGTCACACAGCACTAACCCAAAGATCTTGGAACAACAGTGCCGCTTTCCTCCTCTCTTGGGACAAGAACACTGCTTTACCTTCACATGTCAAAATGATTCAGTGTAGGAATGGATTCATGTCTGCTTAAAAACATATATTCAAAAGCAAGCATATACATATAAAGCCTTGACCTTCTGTCAAAACTTTTGTCAGGGTGCTTTTTTAGATACAGTACAGTAGCTATAAAAAGTATTCACCCCCTGAAAGATGTATGCTCTGTTGCTGTCATAAATTAATAATAATTAGTTTCAAATTAACTTTCTGACATAATTTAAAAATGTTTAAAGGGGACCACATATTGTTTTTTTAAATTTTTATGGTATGTCTGTGTGCTATCCAGACCCCGTTCATTCAATTTAATACAAAAAATAATTCTTAGATAATAAATTATACCCTTTTTAATTCTGCCATTTCTAACTTCCGTTCTAAACGACCTGTTTATGATAATGAGCTCTGAAGTCCACGCCCGTCAAAACTCTGTCTCCGCCCTCTGTAACTGCCAGTATCTCAAATCTGTTGTTGTTTTAAAATTAGCCTTTTTTTATTACTCGTTTGACTTACTGTTAGTGCTAGCTTAAAAAATAACTTACCGAAAGCTGTTTGTGTGCGCCGCCATTAGCTGCTCCTTTTTATCATGCCCTCCCGAATCCGAGCTCTTCCTCCTCCTTCGGTAACAAACAGCCCGCGTAGCTCCTGCTAGTTGCATGCGCGCTTTGGTCCACGGCTGCACATCCAATCCAGACAAACGCAAAGAGTGTTTCCAGTTAATTTGTCCATATG
>JBBPBX010056245.1:0-22834 GCA_038048925.1 Garcialebias charrua
TTGTCCATGTGTCCCTGTGATGGACTGGAGACCTGTCCAGGATGTCCCTGTGATGGACTGGAGACTTGTAAATGTGTCCCTGTGATGGACTGGAGACTTGTAAATGTGTCCCTGTGATGGACTGGAGACTTGTAAATGTGTCCCTGTGATGGACTGGAGACTTGCAAGGGAACCGGACTTGTGATCTGAAGGACCCTGGTTCGAGTTCGAACCCCGGCCACTACACACCTTGGGGTGTCTATGAGTGCATACCTATTTCCCCAGCTCCCCGGGCGCTGACTACGGCTGCTCACTGCACCACTTGGTGGTGGTTGGGTTAAATGCAGAGAACAATTTTGTCTGTCAAGTATGGGAAACATACACAGATGACAAAAATGTGTAATTTATATATTTTAATTTATAAATGTGTCCCTGTGATGGACTGGAGACTTGTAAATGTGTCCCTGTGATGGACTGGAGACCTGTCCAGGTGTCCCTGTGATGGACTGGATACTTGTCCATGTGTCCCTGTGATGGACTGGAGACCTGTCCATGTGTCCCTGTGATGGACTGGAGACTTGTCCCTGTGTCCCTGTGATGGACTGGAGACCTGTCCAGGATGTCCCTGTGATGGACTGGAGACTTGTAAATGTGTCCCTGTGATGGACTGGAGACTTGTAAATGTGTCCCTGTGATGGACTGAAGAGTTGTAAATGTGTCCCTGTGATGGACTGGAGACCTGTCCAGGTGTCCCTGTGATTGACTGGAGACTTGTCCACATGTCCCTGTGATGGACTGGAGACTTGTCCATGTGTCCTTGTGATGGACTGGAGACTTGTCCCTGTGTACCTGTGATGGACTGGAGACCTGTCCAGGTATCCCTGTGATGGACTGGAGACTTGTCCATGTGTCCTTGTGATGGACTGGAGACTTGTCCCTGTGTACCTGTGATGGACTGGAGACCTGTCCAGGTATCCCTGTGATGGACTGGAGACTTGTCCACGTGTCCTTGTGATGGACTGGAGACTTGTCCCTGTGTACCTGTGATGGACTGGAGACCTGTCCAGGTATCCCTGTGATGGACTGGAGACTTGTCCATGTGTCCTTGTGATGGACTGGAGACTTTTCCCTGTGTACCTGTGATGGACTTGAGACCTGTCCAGGTGTCCTTGTGATGGACTGGAGACTTGTCCACATGTCCCTGTGATGGACTAGAGACCTGTCCATGTGTCCCTGTGATGGACTGGAGACTTGTCCACGTGTCCCTGTGATGGACTGGAGACTTGTCCACGTGTCCCTGTGATGGACTGGAGACTTGTCCATGTGTCCCTGTGATGGACTGGAGACTTGTCCATGTGTCCCTGTGATGGACTGGAGACCTGTCCAGGATGTCCCTGTGATGGACTGGAGACTTGTAAATGTGTCCCTGTGATGGACTGGAGACTTGTAAATGTGTCCCTGTGATGGACTGGAGACTTGTAAATGTGTCCCTGTGATGGACTGGAGACTTGCAAGGGAACCGGACTTGTGATCTGAAGGACCCTGGTTCGAGTTCGAACCCCGGCCACTACACACCTTGGGGTGTCTATGAGTGCATACCTATTTCCCCAGCTCCCCGGGCGCTGACTACGGCTGCTCACTGCACCACTTGGTGGTGGTTGGGTTAAATGCAGAGAACAATTTTGTCTGTCAAGTATGGGAAACATACACAGATGACAAAAATGTGTAATTTATATATTTTAATTTATAAATGTGTCCCTGTGATGGACTGGAGACTTGTAAATGTGTCCCTGTGATGGACTGGAGACCTGTCCAGGTGTCCCTGTGATGGACTGGATACTTGTCCATGTGTCCCTGTGATGGACTGGAGACCTGTCCATGTGTCCCTGTGATGGACTGGAGACTTGTCCCTGTGTACCTGTGATGGACTTGAGACCTGTCCAGGTGTCCTTGTGATGGACTGGAGACTTGTCCACATGTCCCTGTGATGGACTGGAGACTTGTCCACGTGTCCTTGTGATGGACTGGAGACTTGTCCATGTGTCCTTGTGATGGACTGGAGACTTGTCCCTGTGTACCTGTGATGGACTTGAGACCTGTCCAGGTGTCCTTGTGATGGACTGGAGACTTGTCCACATGTCCCTGTGATGGACTGGAGACTTGTCCATGTGTCCTTGTGATGGACTGGAGACTTGTCCCTGTGTACCTGTGATGGACTTGAGACCTGTCCAGGTGTCCTTGTGATGGACTGGAGACTTGTCCACATGTCCCTGTGATGGACTGGAGACCTGTCCATGTGTCCCTGTGATGGACTGGAGACTTGTCCACGTGTCCCTGTGATGGACTGGAGACCTGTCCAGGATGTCCCTGTGATGGACTGGAGACTTGTAAATGTGTCCCTGTGATGGACTGGAGACTTGTAAATGTGTCCCTGTGATGGACTGAAGAGTTGTAAATGTGTCCCTGTGATGGACTGGAGACCTGTCCAGGTGTCCCTGTGATTGACTGGAGACTTGTCCACATGTCCCTGTGATGGACTGGAGACTTGTCCATGTGTCCTTGTGATGGACTGGAGACTTGTCCCTGTGTACCTGTGATGGACTGGAGACCTGTCCACATGTCCCTGTGATGGACTGGAGACTTGTCCATGTGTCCTTGTGATGGACTGGAGACTTGTCCCTGTGTACCTGTGATGGACTGGAGACCTGTCCAGGTATCCCTGTGATAGACTGGAGACTTGTCCACGTGTCCTTGTGATGGACTGGAGACTTGTCCCTGTGTACCTGTGATGGACTGGAGACCTGTCCAGGTATCCCTGTGATGGACTGGAGACTTGTCCATGTGTCCTTGTGATGGACTGGAGACTTGTCCACATGTCCCTGTGATGGACTGGAGACCTGTCCAGGATGTCCCTGTGATGGACTGGAGACTTGTCCACGTGTCCCTGTGATGGACTGGTGACTTGTAAATGTGTCCCTGTGATGGACTAGAGACTTGTCCACGTGTCCCTGTGATGGACTGGAGACCTGTCCAGGATGTCCCTGTGATGGACTGGAGACTTGTAAATGTGTCCCTGTGATGGACTGGAGACTTGTAAATGTGTCCCTGTGATGGACTGGAGAGTTGTAAATGTGTCCCTGTGATGGACTGGAGACCTGTCCAGGTGTCCCTGTGATTGACTGGAGACTTGTCCACATGTCCCTGTGATGGACTGGAGACTTGTCCATGTGTCCTTGTGATGGACTGGAGACTTGTCCCTGTGTACCTGTGATGGACTGGAGACCTGTCCAGGTATCCCTGTGATGGACTGGAGACTTGTCCATGTGTCCTTGTGATGGACTGGAGACTTGTCCAGATGTCCCTGTGTCCCCCTTCAGTGTAGCCAGTCCAAAGTTGGACAGATTCTGGAAAAAGGAGCAATACCTGATCCTAATATGTCAGACACAAGTTTCCCTGTTTTTCCCAGCACGTCAAAATGGTGCTTTCCTCCTGACACAAGTAATATTGGAGAAAGCGCATTTAAAACATCAGGCCAAGCCACTTCTACCACATACTCAAAGGATAAACCAGACAGAAAAGATGAGCTTCTCAAACAGGAATCCTCAAAGCAGATTACATGTCTACAAAACTTCTGTTATGTTTGTGGTAAGCCACAAACTAAAATTTCACGCCATTTGCAAACACACCAGACGCATCCTGAAATTATCCAACTGTTTTCCCTTCACAAGGATTCTAAAGAGCGCAAAGTTTTATTAGAAAAATTGAGGAACAGGGGAATTCACAAGCATAACAATGCAGTTTTACAAGGTGGACAAGGGCCCTTGAAAGTGAAGAGAAAGACAAAAGCTAAGGCCGTAGATGGAACATTTATTCACTGTATCTACTGTGAAGGAATGTACGTTCAAAAGCAACTATGGAGACATGTCCGTAGATGCCCCTGTAAGCCAGAAAATATGGATATGGATAATCCACCTGGAAGAGCCAAAGTGCTGAGTTTGGCTTTGGCTAAAGAGTCTGCATTCTATCATGAAATCTGAAGTGGTGTTTGTAAGATCATTAAAAGTATGAAACCCGACGATGTTACCTCAGCTGTGAGAAATGACCTGTGTATTATTCAGTTTGCTCAGTCACTCCACAACAGACATGGACAAGACCCCTCAAAATACGACTACATGCGACAAAAGCTTCATGAAGTTGGCCGTTTGTTGATATGTCTGCGCACAAAATATGCAATACATAACCTAGAGGATGCTGTGAAACCTGCTAACTTCCAGAGAGTTGTGCAAGCAGTAAAGACTGTGTCAGGCTTTGATGAAGAAACACGTTCATACAAAAAAACAAGCCTTGCCATAAAACTGGGACATACACTGAACAAAATCTGTAACCTTGTTCATTGCCGAGCACTCATGGCAGAAGATGAACAACTGATGAAGTCGTCAGACGCATTCAAAAAACTGTGCTCATCAAAATGGTCAGAGATGGTGTCTCATAGTGCCCTTAGCACTTAAAATCATGCCAAATACAATAGGCCATTAACATTACCATTCACTGAAGATGTTAAGCTTCTGCATCAGCATCTGAATAAATCAGGAGAAAATGCCTTTAACACCTTGAAAGATGAAGCCAGCCCCCAGACTTATGCAGAACTTGCAAAAGTTACACTTGCATAGGTCATTGTGTTCAATCGTAGACGAGCAGGAGAGGTTTCAAAGATGCACCTACGAAGTTTTATGGAGCGTGACACCACCAAGCTCCATGATGATGTTGCCATGGGTTTGTCAACGGTTGAACAGAAGCTCTGCAGCCATTTCACTCGGGTTGAAATCATTGTGAAAAGAGGCCGAAAGGTTGCAGTTTTACTCGCACCAAATGTGGTGGATGCACTGACTTTATTGGCAAGTAAGAGAGAGACATGTGTTGTTTTACAAACAAACTTATTTCTATTTGCAAGACCTAAATCAATGAGTCACTACAGAGGACAGGACAGTCTGCGTGTTCATGCAAGCCAGTGTGGAGCATAGCACCCAGAGTTCCTCAGGTCAACACAACTACGGAAACATGTAGCCACGCTCTCACAAGTCTTGAACTTAAAAAACAATGAACTTGACCAGGTTGCAGACTTCTTGGGCCATGACATCCGTGTTCACAGGGAATTTTACAGATTACCAGCTCCCCCAACACAACTGGCAAAGATATCCAAGCTACAGGTTGAAAAAAATATGGAGGAACTTTTTTTTAAATAAAGTATTTAAAAGTGTAACACAGATTTATACAATATTAATACATAATACAGAAAGGTACATACCCCAGATACTGGTAGCATACTGGTTATTTAACCAGTATGTATATTTTGTACCAGACTATTCTATAAAATGACATGTTATCTTGTACTCAATTGGTATGTACCTGGTACCTATGCAACCTGGCTTTATAATGAAATGACTAATAACCTAGTTGCCTGGTATGTACCGAGGTCTTTGTTACAATCAAAAAAATGTGTTCAATAAAAAAACAACTGGACTTTTATTTGTAGCAGAAGACGTTTCGCCCTTCATCCAAAAGGCTTTCTCAATTCTAAGAGAAGAGACCTGTCCAGGTGTCCCTGTGATGGACTGGAGACTTGTTATTATTATAACTTGTCAGTTATTATTATTATTATTATTATTATTATTATTATTATTATTATTATATTACTTAAAAATGTGTTCCTGTGATGGACTGGAGACCTGTCCAGGTGTCCCTATGATGGACTGGAGACTTGTCCACGTGTCCCTGTGATGGACTGGTGACTTGTAAATGTGTCCCTGTGATGGACTGGAGACTTGTAAATGTGTCCCTGTGATGGACTGAGACTTGTCCAGATGTCCCTGTGTCCCCCTTCAATGTAGCCAGTCCAAAGTTGGACAGATTCTGGAAAAAGCAGCAATATCTGATCCTAATATGTCAGACACAAGTTTCCCTGTTTTTCCCAGCACTTCAAAATGTTGCTTTTCTCCTGACACAAGGAATATTGGAGAAAACACATTTAAAACATAAGGCAAAGCAGTCTGCATTCTATCATGAAATCTCAAGTGGAGTTTGCTATTTATGAGACTGAGCTGAATGCAGCACCTCAGACTGAGGAAGTCTTTATTTAGGGCCTTGTCATCAAATTTATCAGTGAACTTAAAAGGTATGTGGAGCTTTATTAGTGTTAACAAAAAATACAATTTTTCCTATTTATATAACTAGGTTGAGGAATCTTAGCAAATAAATCCTTTGCAAAATATGACTTTCTTTTGGAATATCGAGGTGAACTGATCACCAAGGAGGAATGTGAGAGGAAGCAACAGGTTTGCGATGAATCGATGAAAGTGTTTTTGTTTGAATTGTACTTTGATGTAAAAACTGTAAAAAAAACTTTGTCGAGGAAGTCTTCTTTTATAAGACTGAGCTGAACATAGCATGTAAGACTGAGGAAGTCATTCGTCCGAAACACGTCTTCAGTCTGAGGTGCTGCATTCAGCTCAGTCTTATAAATAGCACCCTCTCACAGTGGATCAACCAGTTTGCAGGTCCTCCTTGATCATGAGAGCAGCTGGTTTTGGCTGTTCAGCAAACTCGTTGATCCACTGTGAGAGGGTGCTATTTATAAGACTGAGCTGAATGCAGTACCTCAGACTGAGGAAGTATTTATTTATAAGACTGAGCTGAGTACAGCATCCAAGACTGTGGAAGTCATTTGTCCGAAAGGTTTCCTCAATCTGAGATGTTGCATTCAGCTCAGTCTTATAAATAGCACCCTCTCACAGTGGATCAACCAATTTGCTGATGACAGCCAAAACCAGCTGCTCTCATGATCAAGGAGGACCTGCAAACTGGTTGATCCACTGTGAGAGGGTGCTATTTATGAGACTAAGCTGAATGCAGCACCTCACACTGAGGAAATCTTTATTTATAATACTGAGTTGAATACATTATCTCCAGACTTGGACAAAAGACTAAACATTTCCAGTTTTTTTTTTTTGCTTTTCTTTGTGTTGTTTTTTTGAATGTCCTGAGGACCAGACTTAGCTTTTTTGATTATTCTACTAGAATTATTGAGCATTCATCAGGGTATTTTAATTTTAGTATGTGTCTTGTTCAACAAGCTTTCTAGTGTTTTATGTTTTCATGTAACAAATGTGATGCCCTGTGATAAACTTGCGAACCGTGAAAGGTGCACCCCGCCCCTTGCCCTATGATTGCTGGATATGGGCACCGGCGACCCCCGTGACCCAAAATGGAAGAAACGGGTAAAGATAATGGATGGATGTAGAAAATGGGCAATGTTTAGGCTGATGGTCCTCCTTGATCATGTGAGCAGCTGGTTTTGGCTGTCATCAGGAAGTCTTTATTTATAAGACTCAGCTGAATACAACATCTCAGACTAAGGAAGTCTTTATAAGACTGAGCTGAATACAGCATCTCAGACTGAGGATGTCTTTCGTCACTCGTAAGTTAGGGATAACCTGTACTTTACAGTGGGTTGTGGTGAACCGTGTAAAAAAAGTACAATTTTGTTTTAGAAATATGTACAAGTTTATAATGTTAATGTTTTATAATATGTAAATATGTCATCTCAGACTGAGGAACTCTTTCATCGCTCGTAAGTCGGGGATCACCTGTACTTTACAGTGGGTTGTGGTGAACCGTGTAAAAAAAGTACAATTTTGTTTTAGAAATATGTACAAGTTTGTAATGTTAATGTTTTATAATATGTAAATATGTCATCTCAGACTGAGGAACTCTTTCGTCGCTCGTAAGTCGGGGATCACCTGTACTTTACAGTGGGTTGTGGTGAACCCTGTAAAAAAAGTACAATTTTGTTTTAGAAATATGTACAAGTTTGTAATGTTAATGTTTTATAATATGTAAATATGTCATCTCAGAAGTCTTTCATCGCTCATAAGTCAGGGATCACCTGTACTTTACATTGGGTTGTGATTAACCCTGCAGAAAAAGTAAAATTTTGTTTTAGAAATATGTACAAGTTTGTAATGTTAATGTTTTATAAAATGTAAATATGTCATCTCAGACTGAGGAACTCTTTCGTCGCTCGTAAGTCGGGGATCCCCTGTACTTTACATTAGGTTGTGATTAACCCTGCAGAAAAAGTAAAATTTTGTTTTAGAAATATGTATATAATGTTAATATGTTTTATAATAATGTAAATATGTCAACAGAATTTAAGTTTTTATTTTATTTTATTTGAAACATTTAAGTTTTATTTTATTTTAAACATTTGAAGATTTGTTAGTGAATATAAATAAAGTATGTGCCTAATTTGTTTAATAAAATCAGTTCAAAAAACTGTTCTCCTAATGCAGTGTCCTGTCACATTTGTGTGTTTTATGTTAATTTTATGTTAAGTAGGCGGAGTTTAAATGAGACGTAATTGTCCCTTTAAAGACCCCATAATGCATGTTTGTCCTCATAAACCACATTTTTTGACGTCCTTGTAAACCACACTGGAGTCTGGGTGGTAAAACGTGCTGTGAAGCTCCTATCGGAAAGCTAAAGGGACCCAAATTTTTTTCAAAAATTTTAGAGTGCACTGAGCTTGGTCCCAGGTCGCTAGGACCTCGGGAAGGGGTAGACCCCGTATTACACCTTCGGGCGGGTTTGGCGAAAAAGTCCGGCTAAACCACATTGACAAACCTGTGTGTGTGTGTGTGTGTGTGTGTGTGTGTGTGTGTGTGTGTGTGTGTGTAACATTGTCTTTATTGTACATGTGTTTCAGTGGTTCCTGCCTCCGTTTAGAGCTGATTAAGAAGCAGAAGCTCCTCAAGACTGAAGGCCTGATGTTGACCAGCAGGACCCAGAGCCTCTTATCATAAAGTGGAAGAAAAGACCCTTAGACCAGTTTGCTGGGTGACCAACTTAATATGGAGGAGACTGATATCAGATTTTAGGTCACTACAGTTTCTTTAAAGAGTGAGGAGGATTTAAATAAATAAAAACTTACCAGGAACCCAGATTTAAAAAGTCGCAAAGGCAGTTCCAGCTCTTCAAAGACTGATGTTAACGAGGACGATGAAGAGGATGATGAAATGACCAATCCTGACTCTCTGCTAAAGAACTCATCAGACTCTGAATCAGAACGTGAAGACAGTATGAAAGACTGGAAGGAGGGCAGGGCTTCTGAATCAGAGGTAAAAACTGTCAACAAATCTTTGAGCTGCTCTGAGTGTGGTAAGCAGTATGACAGTAACCGGACTCTTCAAAGACACATGACAAGTCATTCAGGAGTGACGTCTTCAAGCTGTCTGCTTAATAAGAAATGTGTTGGAGAGAAGAAAAATGTAGAGTCACGCAGAAAAGTCCAGACAAGGCCTAAATTAATAAGCTGTGATGACTGTGGTAAAAGATTTACTTTTAAATCATATTTAATCTCACACATGAGAGTCCACACAGGAGACAAGCCATTTCCTTGTGATCTTTGTGGACATAGATTTAGCCATAAGACAGATTTAAACAAACACATGAGAGTCCACACAGGAGACAAGCCATTTCCTTGTGATCTTTGTGGACATAGATTTAGTCATAAGGCAGATTTAAACAAACACATGAGAGTCCACACAGGAGACAAGCCATTTCCTTGTGAACTTTGTGGACAAAGATTTAGTCAGAAGGCAAGTTTAAACTCGCATATGAGAGTCCACACAGGAGACAAGCCATTTCCTTGTGAACTTTGTGGACAAAGATTTAGTCATAAGGCAAATTTAAACTCACATATGAGAGTCCACACAGGAGACAAGCCATTTCCTTGTGAACTTTGTGGACAAAGATTTAGTCAGAAGGCAAGTTTAAACAAACACATGAGAGTCCACACAGGAGAGAAGCCGTTCCCATGTGAACTTTGTGGACACAGGTTTAGTCATAAGGCAAATTTAAACTCGCATATGAGAGTCCACACAGGAGACAAGCCATTTCCTTGTGAACTTTGTGGACAAAGATTTAATTGTAAGCCACTTTTAAACACACACATGAGAGTCCATACAGGAGACAAGCCATTTCCTTGTGAACTTTGTGGACAAAGATTTAGTCAGAAGACAAGTTTAAGCAGACACATGAGAGTCCACACAGGGGACAAGCCATTTACTTGTGAACTTTGTGGACATAGATTTAGTCAGAAGGAAAATTTAAACTCACACATGAGAGTCCACACAGGAGACAAGCCATTTCCATGTGAATTTTGTGGACAAAGATTTAATCATAAGGCAAGTTTAAGCAAACACATGAGAGTCCACACTAGAGTGGAAACGTTCTACCAGAAAATATTAAAATAATCATTATAGCCATGAGATGCAACTGGTGTTTTAACACCCAAATAAAATTAATTTTGATTTTGTAAAATATACTGTATTCTGTAACAATTTTTGAACAAGTTCCTAATCTATGATTTGCTCCTAATTTCTCAAGAATACTTTAAAAACAAACTAATTAAACCTTAGATCATAATTTGGATTATAGATGTTGGTTCTAAAATACTGGTTCAGTGGTTGTGCAATATGTGGAGAGAACCAACCAACCAATCAAATTGTTTTTTCAAACAGTCAGACCCCATAAAATGTTATTCATGTAATTCCTGAGAGAATTGTTATTTAATCAGTTAGTTACGTGGTTAATTAACAGATTTCTCATGCAGATTAACTAATTGTGTTTTAATTAAGGATGGGGCTGATCCAGTATCAGTATTGGCCTCGGTCTCCTATACCAGCATAATTTACCTATCGGATTTTTCCGATACACTCTGCAAAGATTTCCGATCCATGATGAATGTCTATGTCTGCTGAAACATCTCCACATGTGATTCCCTGCCAGCTGCTCTGCAAGGCAGGGAATCAAACTATGGAATGGATTTTGTGAAGGAAATTCATTTTATAGTTTGAAGCCAGCTAAAATGTGAGTAAATACAAGAGGACGGAGAGCAGCACTGTGGCTAACGGCTAACCAACTTTTCATCTTAACATGTCCGCTATGTGGAAGTATTTTACACTAAACACCGCAAGACAGCAACGTGCAATGTCTGCAGAGCTGCTGTACCAAGAGAAGAACGCTCTGTTGTGACCTACAATACATCAAACTTAATAAACATCTGAAAAAGCACCACGTTAAAGAGCACAAGGATTGTTTAACCAGGCACTGTTGTAAAGTTAGTTTTACTTTGGACGTTCGAGCTCCCTGGCTTCAGCGGTGTGTTCCTCTCGTTTAGTCCGAAGCAGGCTGTCTAATATCCATCAGCTGCACTCAGTCTGCCCGTCTCAGAGGAGGAGCAGACTGAGTGCAGCTGACTGAACTGCCTGCTTCACTGCTTGATTGAATATTTGCGCCAAGGACATATTTATCAGTACAACAGTAGACAATCATAAAAAAAGGATATGAACTAGAAAAATAAAAGAAATTTATTTAAATAAAATTTAAGAAAAGCTACATTATAAAGTGATCTAAAATACTAAAATCAGGAACATGTCTGTGTTGGTTTTTGCCATGAACTTAGCAGATGTTTGAAGCCATTAATCACTTTAATATCAAAAAGGGCGTTCAATACAGAAACAACTGGACTTTATTTGTAACAGAAAACGTTTTGCTTCCTATCCGGGGAGCTTTATCAATTCAATGAGCAGGCTGTGAGAGAGAGAAGTTATAAACAGGCTTGGGATGGCACACACCAACCTATGTAAATTGGAAGCTAACACACACGCATACTTGAGTTAACACATACATGTGACACATTCAAAGTTCAGCATGTGGCAGCAGGGCTTACAGAAAACACAAACACATCCTACTGTATGTAAATTGACAAATCACACCTCACATCTTAATAGCAGGGACCTCTCAAAATCTTTGTTAGTCTAATTCACAAACGATTTTTTGTGTGTGGGTGTCTTGTCCACAAGACAAGACACCAACACACAAACAGAGTGGTGTAGTGTATGCAGTCCAGTGCAGCGAGGACTGTCCAGACCTCTACATTGGAGAAACTAAGCAGCCCAATCACAGACAAATGTCCCAACACAGGAGAGCCTCCTCCTCTGGACAAAACTCAGCTGTTCACCTCCACCTCATGGACAAGGGACACTCTTTTGAGGACCAGAATGTGCATATTTTGGACCAAGAGCACAGGTGGTTTGAGAGGGGTGTGAAGGAAGTGGTTTATGTAAAATAGGAGAAACCATCGTTAAACAGAGGAGGAGGAATCAGATTCTATTTTTCTAAAACATATATTGCGGCCCTGGGGTTGATTCCCAGACGTTTCGCACCTGATGAGAACAGAGGAGCCTCGTTTGTGAATTAGACTAGCAAAGACTTTGAGAGGTCCTTGCTATTAAGATGTGAGGTGTGATTTATCAATTTACATACAGTAGGATGCGTTTGAGTCTTCTGTAAGCCCTGCTGCTTAACTTAACAAAGCTGAACTTTGAATGTGTCACATGTATGTGTTAACTCAAGTATGTGTGTGTGTTAGCTTCCAATTTACATAGGTTGGTGTGTGTCATCCCAAGCCTGTTTATAAATTCTCTCTCTCTGAGCCTGCTCATTGAATTGATAAAGCTCCCCGGATGGGAAGCGAAACGTTTTCTGTTACAAATAAAGTCCAGTTGTTTCTGTATTGAACGCCTTTTTTGATTTTATCATGTCCTGGACGACTGAGAATCTTCACCAGCACTTTAATATCCACTTCTTTAATATCCACTTCAGCATATTGATTTTATGCTATTAGTGCTTAGTGTATATTTAGTTGATGTTTATCTTAGTTCATATCTTAGACCTTATTACTGTTTTTCTTTTACATTTTGTTGTGGGATGTAACTGGGACCCTGTGTACATAATCTCATTCCATGTACCACATGTGGTGTGTATGACAGTGTAGTGGACCTACCCAGGGTCAAACTAAGGTTTTTGAACTGTCCAGTGATGACCTTTACTGACCTTTCAGTAAAGCAAGACATTTACTACAAAATCATTCCATTAGCTGTAATCTGAGAACATAGTCACCAAAAGAGACTATTTCTATCTTTGATTTTAGGCTGATGTGATCAAAAGAATAACTTTTGTCATTTTCATGATGTGTGCTTTTAAGCTGTGTTATTCTGTAAGAGTTAAACTGTGTTCACTGCTGTGTTAAAGGTGAAGTCTCGGGTCACAGAGACCGGACGGTTTTGTTTAGAAAGTCAGAAGACAGTTAATCTGTTGTTTTTCATGAAAGGGCTCCAGCTGCTCTGTCTTTTCCTAAACAAATCTCCCTCTGCTCTGGCGTTGTAACCTTGGGTCGTGATAACGGCAAGTGAATTGCTCGACTGGTCCACGGACCAATGAAAAAGAGACAAGCCTCTCTCATCTCTTTGATCCTGCTTTAAGTTCTAAGCTGTGGCTGGAACGGCGGAGTCGGCAAGAGTCTGCAAGAGTTTGGAAGGAACCAGAAGGTTCCTGAGAGTTTGCTGGGAGCTTCAAAGACATGAAGACGTCCCAAAGAGCTGAATGAATGCCTGTCACCCGCCAAGGACAGTCATTCAGCTAAGGATTGTATAACATGCTGTTATGAATCCACTTCGAACGAGCGTAAGCTCAAGACTTTGTTTATTCCTTCATGGAATAGTTATCTTGAAGTCAGAGGCCTGAAGCTGACACATTTTCTGATGACCAACGCGAAACCCAGGAGACGTTGAAACGTAAACGAATACCCTGCTCGAAGGTACTGGTTCCCACAAGGACCCGTGCATCTGAAAAGCTACAAGGTCTTCTCTCTTACCGGGCTGTCGTCAAAAGGTAAAGAGCTGTTTACAAACGTACCTGGATTTTAGCAGAAGTCGGATGAGAAGTGTCACTTTGGTATCATGCTCACGATAAATTCCTTTAATCCATCTCTCCTCCTATTCTTTTCCCTCTCAATCTAAGCTGGAAACTATTTTAAGTTAAAGAGCCACAGACTAAATATGTTTAACATCCTGTATTGAAGTCTGTTGTGTTGAATTTAAGTGTGCTGACGTTTTAAATTACAAGAAAGTGAAATCCTGTCAAGGGCTGCAAAGAGCCAATTGCTAAATGGGTACATCGAAATCAGATCAAACCTTACAAGGCGTTCAATGACTCCACAAAAGACAAAGATCTCACAAACACACCGACTTCATGGGATAATAAGGTCGTCCAAACACAAGTTAGTAAATAAACTAATCAGGTTTAAACTACCGTATTTCCCACCCTATAAGTCGCATTGTCCAATTTGAACTTAGAAACGCTAAGCCTAAAACCCACAACAAAAACTAACCTTAACAACCGTTTAAATCCACGAGATTTAATTTGACCTCGGTCATAAAGTTGAGACCTGTTTTTCTTGTGTGTTGCACGTTGGAATCTGACGACAAGAGTGTGTCGAAGCAGCGAAACGGTGTTTCCTTGTATTTAGTCATTACTGTTGTCATTAGTTGAGATATTGTTGTGGTTCTGAACACTCCCAGCCAAAAAGGTTTTGTATTAACATTGGTTAATGAATGATATGGATTTAACTATGCCAACATGCAGTTCGTTTTGTTAAATCTCAATCGTCGAAGAGTCAAGGTAGTTTAAAGCTACTCAAGGTACCATAAACTACATTGACCTCACAATTTCTAAATTGAACCGATTCGATCGTTTCTATTCTAGATTGTCTATTCATTTTGATGAGTCTCGCCATAGACTTCAAAATTTATTAGGAATACCAAATCCTACGTCGTTCGTCTAAAAGACAACAGACATTTAGATCAAACTATATTTCATTTTTATTTTAGTTTAACCTAAACTAAGTAATGAATGGAGGAATAGTTTGGAATTAGAGGCCTTCGTTACAGAAGCCCTCCAAAATTTTATAGGTACAGATCCCTATATCTAATTTTACAGAATTGATCCACCCCTTAATTGGTAATTGTAGCTGATCTAAACCATGATAGCTTACATACCAGGTGCATATAGGTAGGGCCTAATGTAAAATCCCAATCATAAGCCCACCTAAAAAACCACATAATTGCATGACACATAGAACCAGAGTGGCACTGACTGGAAACCAACCAGCCAACAACCTTCGATGTGGGGACCTGCAGCTCCAACGCTTGGTCTTCAACCTCCATCCAAGGGTCGCCTCCTCTGCGTCAATCGAGGGATCCCCTCTACATGCTGATTATGAAAACAATTGTTGCTGATCAATCAACAAAACTAACCGTTGTGGAATTACTGCTGTGGAATTACCGCTGTGGATTATAAGACTTTGCTTTCCAAGGGATCACAGACTTTGTTTTCCAACAAGGGATCACAGACTTTGTTTTCCAAGAGTTAACAGACTCAGTTTTCCAAGGGATTTAAAGCTTTTCGCAATGGGATTACCTCCGAACAGTATGGAAGTTCCAAAAAACTTTATGGGATTATAATTTGATTTTTCTTTTCCACTTACTGGATTACTTCAAGATCAAAGACAGTTCAAGGTTTCCTTTCGTGTTGGACCCCATCCCCAAGGACTGGCGATGGCTTCCAAAAGGGGGGAGATGTAGTGGACCTACCCAGGGTCAAACTAAGGTTTTTGAACTGTCCAGTGATGACCTTTACTGACCTCTCAGTAAAGCAAGACATTTACTACAAAATCATTCCATTAGCTGTAATCTGAGAACATAGTCACCAAAAGAGACTATTTCTATCTTTGATTTTAGGCTGATGTGATCAAAAGAATAACTTTTGTCATTTTCATGATGTGTGCTTTTAAGCTGTGTTATTCTGTAAGAGTTAAACTGTGTTCACTGCTGTGTTAAAGGTGAAGTCTCGGGTCACAGAGACCGGACGGTTTTGTTTAGAAAGTCAGAAGACAGTTAATCTGTTGTTTTTCATGAAAGGGCTCCAGCTGCTCTGTCTTTTCCTAAACAAATCTCCCTCTGCTCTGGCTGTAACCTTGGGTCGTGATAACGGCAAGTGAATTGCTCGACTGGTCCACGGACCAATGAAAAAGAGACAAGCCTCTCTCATCTCTTTGATCCTGCTTTAAAGGTTCAGTATGCAGTTTCTGTAGAACTGCAGCACTTAGAAATATTTTCAACAGGCAAAGCATTCTGATCCCTCCCCCTCAGAGCCATATGTGGCTCTGCCCCCTTGTGGTCTGTTGAATTTCAAATTCAAGCTCTGTTTTTATTGGCTGATTCAAATTCAAGCTCTGTTTTTATTGGCTGGTTACAAACTCTGTTTTTATTGGCTGGAAAATGGCGGGTCACCTTTTCTTTTTAGAAATGCTTATTTACCACCTGGAGAAGCAAGGGGACAATATTTTTTTTAATTTTTTTTCAGAGATTACCTGGCTAACATCAGTCTGTCAGGAGGTAGTGACAGAGTGAAGAAATATGTTCATAAAAAAAGCTACATACTGAAGCTTTAAGTTCTAAGCTGTGGCTGGAACGGCGGAGTCGGCAAGAGTCTGCAAGAGTTTGGAAGGAACCAGAAGGTTCCTGAGAGTTTGCTGGGAGCTTCAAAGACATGAAGACGTCCCAAAGAGCTGAATGAATGCCTGTCACCCGCCAAGGACAGTCATTCAGCTAAGGATTGTATAACATGCTGTTATGAATCCACTTCGAACGAGCGTAAGCTCAAGACTTTGTTTATTCCTTCATGGAATAGTTATCTTGAAGTCAGAGGCCTGAAGCTGACACATTTTCTGATGACCAACGCGGAGCCCAGGAGACGTTGGAAACGTAAACGAATACCCTGCTCGAAGGTACTGGTTCCCACAAGGACCCGTGCATCTGAAAAGCTACAAGGTCTTCTCTCTTACCGGGCTGTCGTCAAAAGGTAAAGAGCTGTTTACAAACGTACCTGGATTTTAGCAGAAGTCGGATGAGAAGTGTCACTTTGGTATCATGCTCACGATAAATTCCTTTAATCCATCTCTCCTCCTATTCTTTTCCCTCTCAATCTAAGCTGGAAACTATTTTAAGTTAAAGAGCCACAGACTAAATATGTTTAACATCCTGTATTGAAGTCTGTTGTGTTGAATTTAAGTGTGCTGACGTTTTACATTACAAGAAAGTGAAATACAACAGTAAAACTATGACTGACTGACTCTGTCTTTAAAGCTAGGAATAAAAACATGCTTTGTGTTAGCAGGATTTAATTCTAACTTTGAAACTTATCCAACATTAAAATTTACCTCAAGTTGCGGTTTTGGACATGCATGATAATCACCAGAAAAAAAATCCAGTCACCCATCAAACACCTTGTTTCTTCAGCTAAATTTATTGAAATTCCAGGAATTGGTTGAATATAGTATTTTATCAGTTATGCATAGGGCTCATAATAACACATTACCTTTAAATATCCAAAGAAATTTTATAAAAAGACAAAGTGATTACAATCTCAAAGGGACAGAGATATTCATCAAACCACAATTCAGAACCAGCTTAAAGGGACGGTCTACCTCAATTCAGGGAGTTCGATTGTGGAATGCTCTGGAGAATGATGTTAAAAATGCAAAATCAATGTATACATTTAAGAAAAAGGTCAAAAAGGACTTGCTCAAAAACTATATATGATGTAACTTAGTGTGTTGTATATTACAGTTAGAAAAATTAAGTAGAGTTATTCTTTTGTGATGTAGTTTGTGTATTACAGTTAGAAAAATTAAGTAGAATTATTCATTTTGTGATGTAGTTTGTGTATTACAGTTAGAAAAATTAAGTTGAATTATTCATTTTCTTATGTAGTTTGTGTATTACAGTTAGAATGATGTAGTTTGTGTATTACAGTTAGAAAAATTAAATAGAATTATTCATTTTTGTGATGTAGTTTGTGTATTACAGTTAGAAAAATTAAGTTGAATTATTCATTTTCTTATGTAGTTTGTGTATTACAGTTAGAATGATGTAGTTTGTGTATTACAGTTAGAAAATTAAGTAGAATTATTCATTTTGTGATGTAGTTTGTGTATTACAGCTAGATAAATTAAGTAGAATTATTCATTTTGTGATGTAGTTTGTGTATTACAGTTAGTAAAATTAAGTAGAATTATTCATTTTGTGATGTAGCTTGAAGGTTAACATTGGTTGAACAAACAGTGAAATAAGGGGCAGATATAATAAGATTTCATCTTCTTTCTGCTCCTTTCATTTTATCCTACTTGTATTCTTGTATCTGATGAAACTGTCTTGTATTGTTCTTTAAAAATGAACGAATAAACATCAAATGATTATGTTTGTACAAATTGTACTTGCCTGTAGAGAGGAGATTATTACAGCCTCATATAAAATCAATAATGATGATTTTATCGGAATAGTATCGGTAGACATCCAGATTTACCATACCATACCATACCAACTTTATTTATAGAGCACTTTACGCACCCAACAGGACCAAAGTGCTGTACACACAATCACAAAATACAATACAATCATAAAATGGAAGGGACTAAAAACAGTACTAAAATAATAAATTATGAATACAATAAAACAATAAAACAAAGTTAAAACATCTCAGATTGTATCAAAAGCCAAAGAAAAAAGATGGGTTTTAAGAAGAGACTTAAAAACAGCAAGTGAAGAGGCCTGTCTAATGTCTAATGGGAGGTCATTCCAGAGCTTAGGAGCCACCACAGAGAAAGCACGGTCCCCTCTAAGCTTGCGCTTTGTCCTCGGTACCCTCAGAAGCAACTGGTCAGCTGACCTGAGCGAACGAGAGGGTGTGTAGTAATGCAGCAGCTCTGACAGGTATGGAGGGGCATGGCCATTTAGAGCTTTAAAAGTAAATAAAAGTATTTTAAAATGAATCCTGTAACGCACCGGTAACCAGTGCAAAGATGCCAAAACAGGGGAAATGTGATCAAATTTTCGTGTACCTGTTAAGAGTCGTGCAGCTGCATTTTGAACCCTCTGAAGCTGGGAAGTACACAGATCACTAATACCAACATAAAGTGAATTACAGTAATCCAGCCGTGTGGTCACAAATGCATGGATTGCTGTTTCAAAGTGCTGTCTAGGAAGGATGGCTTTTACTTTGGCTAGCTGCCTCAAATGAAAAAAGCTGGATTTTACAACTGCTTTAATCTGAGACTCCAGCCTAAGACCAGCATCCAGCTTGACCCCTAGATTTGTAACAACTGGCCGGACATACTGAGCCAAGGAGCAATCGGACAGAGAGTCTTCAGTCGAATTGCCAAAAATCACCACCTCTGTTTTGTCTTCGTTAAGTTTTAAGAAGTTTAGGGCCATCCAGGCCTTCAAATCTTCCAAACATAGGAACAGAGACCGAAGAGAGGCTGAGTCTGCTTTCTTTAAAGGTACGTAGATCTGTGTGTCATCTGCATAACAATGAAAAGCAATCCCGTATTTCCTAAAAACAGAACCAAGCGGAAGGATGTACAACAAAAATAAAAGAGGGCCCAAAACTGAGCCCTGCGGAACACCACATGAGAGTGGAGCAGAGGAGGACCTATGTCCATCAAGACAGACACAAAAAGTACGCTTGGTCAGATAAGATTTAAACCAATCTAAGGCTATATGACCAATGCCCACCCACTGTTCCAAACGTGTGATTAAAATGTTGTGATCCACTGTGTCAAACGCAGCTGATAGATCCAACAACACCAAAACAACGCAGTCACCAGAATCAGTCGCCAAGAATATATCGTTAAAAACTTTTAAAAGAGCTGACTCTGTGCTATGAAATGATTTAAAACCGGACTGAAAAACCTCTAAAATATTATTTTCAATGAGATAGGCCATTAGCTGATTATAAACTACCTTCTCAAGAATTTTCGAAACGAAGGGCAATTTAGAAATTGGTCTGTAGTTCGCCAGGACAGCAGTATCCAAGTTTGATTTCTTAATTAGAGGCTGGACAACTGCATGTTTCAGATTTTCAGGAACAGCACCTGAGGACAGGCTACTATTCACAAGAGCAAGGATCGAAGGACCTATAGAAAGAAAAACCTCATTGAATAGTCGAGGTGGAATAGCATCGTCTGGAGAACCAGTTGGTTTTAAGTGGCTAACGACCTCCTGCAGGGAATGCAAAGTCACACATTCAAAGCTATGAAAAATAGCAGAGCAAGGCACAGTATCTACAGGGTCATGAACAGTGGGTATGATCTGGGCCCTAATAGAAGTGACTTTCTCAACAAAGAAGTGTAAGAAACTTTCACAGAGAGCAGGGGAAGTCTCCACAATAGCACCATGCGGGGCATTTAAAACAGAATTAATAGTTCTAAATAAAACAGCAGGATTGTGACTGTTAGATACAATGATATCAGTCAGGTATCTTCTTTTTGCATCTTTTACAGTCCTTTGATAACAGCGCCAACATTCCTTCAATATTTGGAGTGACACCTGCAAGTTATCATGTTTCCATTTACGTTCAGCTTTACGACAGTTTCTCCTGGCAGCCCGAGTGACATCATTTAACCAGGGTTCATGTTTGGATTTTGCAGGTCTAATTTTTAATGGTGCCACCGAATCCAGAGCTGCTTTGCTGGTAGAATAAAACCAGTTGCTGATGTCCTCGGTTTTATTTCCCACAGTCTCTGGGATTGTACAGTTCTCATTAAAAACAGAAGAAAACTGAACAGCAGTGGAAGGGTTAAGAACATGACAGAGCCGAACTGCAGCACATGGATTAACTCTGGTAATGGACTGCTTTATCTCAAATAAAACAGGCATATGGTCTGAAAATAATGGGTCACCAATCACTAAGTTAAAAACTGGTAGACCAAAAGATAAAACCAAATCAAGTGTGTGTCCAAACTCATGAGTAACACCAGTCACAAACTGCACAAGATTAAAAGAATCAATAACATTAAGAAACGACTGAGCCATAGGTGAAGTAGGACAACAGACACGGATATTGAAATCACCAGCCAATAAAATTTTGTCATACCGTGGCATGATATCGGCCAGGAAATCAGAAAAGTCATTTATAAAATCTTTGTTGTACTTTGGCGGCCGATAGACCACCGCACACAACACAGTGTGGGAGCTACCAAGTTCAAAGAGACCAAGCTCAAAGCTACCAAAACGGGCTGGAGGTAATTGTTTACAAGTAAAACAGTTCTTAAAAACTGTCACTATTCCTCCTCCTCGACCCGTCATCCTCGGAAAATTAAAGTAGCAGCAGTTCGGCGGCAAAAGTTCATTAAAGACGCTGGACTCACCCAAACCACTTGTCCATGATTCGGTTATAAACAAGAAATCCAGGCCTTGAGAGGAAAAGTAATCCTTGATGACGAATGTTTTGTTAGCTAGCGACCTAGCATTTATCAGACCGATCCTGGTCGAGATCGGCGGATCTCCGCCACCATCTGGCATCCGAGATTCCCGGCGAAGAGATCGTAGAAGATTCACCCCACGTCTACAGGGACGAGGAGTGCGGGGAGGACGAGGCTGGACCGCTCCATCATGGCCTCCACCAACAGGTACCAAGCAGGGACCCACAGGATCCAGCACGCGCAACGGGAAGGAGAGGCGCGGCACCAGCCTACGCGCACTGAATGAGTCCGGAAAACAATGCCCCAAAGCTGCCTTCGCACGTACTAGCCAACCGCTGCGTCTGCCACGACGGCGGGTTCGCTTCCGTCGGAAAGGTAGAGACCAGCAGGACCGACACAGGTACGCTGGAATGCCCAGCAGCAAGGGCGGGGTCTTGTCTCCGGTATAATTCCATGGTATCATATTACCAGTCGAGGCTCCAATGTCCAATAAACTTTGGCGATCATACACAATCCGAGCGTTCACACTTGTGTTAAAATTAAAAGCAAACAGAAAAAATAGGAAGAGCATCAGACAGCGAGCCTCAAACAACAACGGCGCCATCTTGGATCCACCCAAAAAAAAAAAGATTTAGGTATCATGATCTGATCAAAAGTTCTTTTTTTTTTAAAGTGGATCGGTGCATCCCTAGTTTTAATGAAACCAACCTTATAGTTTTTTTTTATATATAAATGATGTAGCATTCATCCAACCAAGGCCTTATCAGAGACAAAAGTGTCCCTCACTAGCTATGTTTCCATCCAATTTAAATTCGATTTTTGAGCGAATTTTAGAAAATTTCGCTAAAATGTAAATTAAAATTATGAGGATCAGAAGTGTTTCCATTAAACTGGCTTGAAGCGCATCTGCAATGCCACGCAAAGCGTCTCTACGTCAGACGTCAGCGTCATTACGTCACACGTCAGCGCCATACGTCAGACGTCAGCGTTACGCACTTCCACAGTAAACAGGAAGTAGCGTTTGAAAACAGACATCTCGGCAAAATGGAGAGAATATTTCAGGTATGTGTTGCTATCGGGCAAGTTGTATTTATTCTGTCATGCCAACTAGTTTTAGCGATGTTACATGTTGTCCGGAGCGGAAACAGCTGATCAGTCACGTGACGTGAATGTTCGCTGCGGCAGAACTGAGTCGGCTAATCTGTTTCCATCTGTCGTTTAGCCGACTCAGCTCTGAATCGACTCCCCAAAAACTACCTCAAGCGAGCGTATAAACTTTAGAGCGACTTAGAGGAAGTTAACTCGAATTATGCCGTTTCCATTTAGCTTTTCTGATGCGATGCTTCATAATGCGCACCTAGAAACCTTGATGGAAACACGCCTAAAGACACAGAACATCCTCAGAGACACTGTGTCTCCTACCCACTTCTTTTGTGTGTTAATCTCCCAAGTCAGGATGAGTCTACATCCTGACCACCCCTGGTTCCATTCTGACTATGATAATTAAATATCTCTGCTAATCAACTTTCTTTTCTGAAAGAGACACCTATGCCCCTTTTCCACTGTTACGGCACGGTTCAGTTCAGCTCGGGTCAGCTCGTGTGTGGTTGTGTTTCCATTACACTTCTGGAC
>JBBPBX010056246.1:0-16740 GCA_038048925.1 Garcialebias charrua
GGCTGTGAACTTCTTAAAGTTCAGTGAGGAAAAAAGACTGAGGTGATGGTCTTTGGAAGCTCCACTGACACTCCCTGTGCAGATGTTGGTTCCTTGACCCAGTACATCAGGCCAACTGTTACAAACCTGGGGGTCATAGCCGATGCTGGACTAAAGTTAGAAAATTACACCAGAGCTGTTGTTAAAACTAGTTTTTTCCATCTGATGCAGCTAAAATGAAGCAGCTTTTTTCTCAGCGGCATTTCAGGCACTTTGTGCCTTTGCACTTTAGCACTTTGAGATTTTCATTAATGAAAAGTGCGTTATAAATTGAATTCATTATTATTATTATTATAAAACAGTAGTTCACGCCTTTGTGACCACACGGCTGGATTACTGTAGTGCACTCTATACAGTACAGGAATCAGTGACTCATGTATCTCTCAGCTTCAGAGGGTACACAACCCTGCTGCATGGCTTTTAACTGGCACACATATGTTTGCACGTTTCTCCTGTTTTAGCCTCCCTGCACTGGCTGCCCGGCCATTTTAGGATCAATTTTTACATTCTTTTATTTGCTTTTAAAGCTCTAAATGGACTTGCCCCGCCCCGCCCTACCTGTCCAAGTTGCTACATCCATACACACCCTCTGGATCCCTCAGGTCATGTGATCAGCTGCTCTCGAGAGTGCCAAAGACAAAGTGTAAGCTCAGAGGAGACCGTGCTTTTGCAGTGTCAGCTCCTAAACTGTGGAATGACCTTTCCTGAACATCAGACAGGTCCTTCTGTAAGAACCCTGGGTTCTCCAGCCACACCCACTCTCTCCACAGCTGAAACCATGTGCAGTCAGCCACCACGCAACACCTGCTGATGATTAGGAACACAAAGGAGCTGCATTGTGGTTCAGTTGGTAGAGCTGCCCCTCTAAGTGATCAGGTTGCCAGTTTGAATCCCAGCCGAGGACTTTTCTGGGTGGAGTTGCATGTTCTCTCCGTGCATGGGTGGATTTTGTCCGGGTAATACGGTTTCCTCCAGACTAAAACCATGTATGTTAGACTGATTGGTAACTCTAAATTATCCCTCTTGTTTGTCTCTGTGTCCCTGTGATGGACTGGAAACCTGTCCAGGGTGTCCCCCGCCCCTTGGACAGTGATGCACCCTTTTCTAAATGACTGAATGGTTTAAAATAAAGTCTGTTTTCGTCATTTAGCTTTCCTCAAGTGCTTTGAGCTAAAATGGTTTCTTAAAGGTAGGGTCTGCGATTTCTGGAAAGCGCTGGCACTTAGTAAAATTTTGAACAGAGACCTTTCTCCCTCCTCCCCCTTGCACTCTGGCTGACCTGCAACTCCGCCTCCTTAGCTCCTCCTTCACAACTTGGCCTGTCTCGTGAACGCGCATGCATGTAAACAGTTGTAATGGCGTCGGGGCAGTCACCGGTAAGGATGGACTATTTCCTTCTCAAATGTTTATGTTTATGTTTTTAAATTTGTTCTTTTTTTTTTTACAAAAGAAACAATACAAGACAATCTCATAAATGATTGTGTACAAAATGTAAAAAAATGAAAGGTAGCAGAAAGAAGAATAAATCTTATTATATCTGCCCCTTACTTCCAACAATCAGATTAAACAACAATAATCAACCATGTAAACAATAATAATCTTCAACCAACTTTTTCCAACAATCAGATTAAACAATAATAATCTTCAGCCAACAGTACAAAATGACTAACTCTTTCTAATTTTCTAACTAATACAATACACATTACGCTATTTCATATATATATTTTTTTAACACATTTGTTTTGATCATTTTTTTAAATGTAAACATTGACTTGGCATTTTTAACTACATTCTCCAAGCCATTCCATAATCTAATTCCCTGGATTGAGGTAGAACGTCCCTTCAAACTGGTTCTGAATTGTGGTTTTACAAACAACTCTGTCCCCTTAAGATTATAACAACTTTGTCTTTTAACAAAGTGCATTTGGATATTTAAAGGTAATGTATTATTTTGAGCTCTATACATAACTGATAAAATATTATAGTCTACCAAATCATGGAACTTCAATAACTTTACAAGATAACGTTACACGTATAACGTTACAAGAAGAAGTTGATAGATTGCCTGAAAATTTTGAAGCAGGACAAGGCTATTGACAATATTCTGTACCACAGACTGTACCCAGGGGAGGCCACGCCAAGTCTGTATGGTTTACCCAAAATCCACAAACAAGGTGTACCTTTAAGACCAATTGTTAGCATGATTAACTCTGTCACTTACAATGTTTCCAAATATCTGGCATCTGTACTCATCCCTTTAGTTGGCAGCTCAGAACACCACATACAGAACACCATGGACTTTGTGGATAAGGTGAGGGATGTCATCATGGAGACTGATGAAACAATGGTCTCTTTTGATGTTACATCACTCTTTACGTGCATTCCTGTTGATGAAGCAGTAGAGGTGGTCTGTTTAAGGTTAAAATCAGACACCACTCTGAACAGCAGAACCACGCTTTCCACAGAGCAACTGTGTCAACTCTTGAAACTGTGCCTGCAGTCAACCTACTTCACATATGGGGAGCAATATTATAGGCAGAAACATGGATGTGCTATGGGGTCTCCAGTTTCTCCTATTGTTGCCAACCTGTACATGGAGGAGGTAGAAAAGAGAGCCTTGACATCCTTTACGGGGAGACCACCAAGTCATTGGTTCAGGTATGTTGATGACACCTGGGTTAAAATTAAATCTCAGGAAGTCCAACATTTCACTGATCACATCAACTCTGTGGATAAATATATCAAGTTCACACGAGAAGATGTAAGAAATGGCAGGTTGGCTTTCTTGGACTGTGAGGTCTCAGTTTCTGATAGAGGAAATTTGCAAACTGAGGTGTACCGCAAACCCACCCACACAGACCAGTATTTACAGTTTGACTCCCATCACCCTCTGGAGCACAAGTTAGGAGTCATCAGGACTCTGTACCACAGAGCAGACAGCGTCCCCACTAACGCAGGAGCCAGACAGAAGGAGAAATCACACACAAAACAGGCTCTAGAGAAATGTGGATATCCTAACTGGGCCTTCCTGAAAGCAGAGAAGAAACCCAAACAGGACTCCAGCCAGCCATCAGGTGAAAAGAAGGAACCCAGACCCAGACCAGTGGCCATTCCATATGTTGCAGGGGTTTCAGAGACATTGAGACGTTTATTTTCTAAACACAACGTCCCAGTGGCTTTTAAACCTCAAAATACATTACGGCAAAAACTGGTTCATCCCAAAGATCCAGTCCCCCGGCAAAAACAGAGTAACATTGTGTATGCTGTTCAGTGTCAGGAGGGCTGTGATCAGTCTTATATCGGGGAAACTAAACAGCCACTGGCCAAAAGGATGGCCCAGCACAGAAGATCAACATCATCAGGTCAGGACTCTGCAGTCTACACTCATCTCCAGGCCAGCGGTCACTCTTTCAGGGATGAAGATGTTCACATCCTTGATAGAGAGGAACGATGGTTTGAGAGAGGAGTAAAGGAGGCCATCTTTGTGAAAAGAAACCGCCCATCATTAAACAGGGGTGGAGGCCTCCGAGTTCAACTGTCCCCCTCCTACAATGCTGTGATTGCTGGTATCACTCAGCCCTCTGTGAATAGCAAACAACCATCAGGGTGCTAACGATCCATTGTTAGGCTGATGGTCCTCCTTGATCATGTGAGCAGCTGGTTTCAGGCTGTCATCAGCCAACTGGTTGTGTAACACTGTGAGAGGGTGCTATTTATAAGACTGAGCTGAACCCAGCACCTCAGACTGAGGAAGTCTTTCGGACGAAAGACGAAACGTTTCTACAATTTTTTGCTTTGTTTTGTTTTTTTGGTTTTTTGAATGTCCAGAGGACCAGACTTAGCTTTTTTAGATTTTTCTACCTGGATTATTGAGCATGCATCAGGGTATTCAATAACTTTAGTTGATAAAATAATGTACTTGATGGATGACGGTAATGCTTTCTAGTGATAATTCTTACGGCTCTTTTCTGTAATACAAAAATAGGTTTTGTGATTGTTTTACACGCATTCCCCCAAACATCAATACAATAGATTAAGTGTGGAACAATGATTGTGTTATACAACAAATACAGAGCTTTATCATTCAATAGGTCTCTGACTTTGTACAGTACTGCAATCGATTTAGCTATTTTTATTCTTACAGAATTTATGTGTTGTTTCCATGTCAGTTTGTCATCAATGATAACACCCAAAAACTTCACCTCACTCACTCTACAAATCTCAACATCCTCAATTTTGAGTGGAACATCAACAGTTTTCTTTTTATTACCGAATATCATGTAATTAGTTTTTTCTAGATTTAATGATAATTTATTTATTTTAAACCAAGTTTGTATCTTGACAAATTCTGTCTTTATCAATTCCAACATTTGTTCTATATCTTCACCTAAACAGAAAAAAGTGGTATCATCAGCAAAAAGTACACATTTAAGGAGTCCTGACACATTTACCAAGTCATTCACATATAAAATAAAAAGCTTTGGTCCAAGTACAGAGCCTTGGGGAACTCCACATGTGATATTACAGAGGTCAGATCTTACATCATTTATTTGTACAAATTGTTTCCTATCTTTTAAGTAGCTAGATACCCACTGTAATGCTGGTCCTCTAATACCATATTTGTTCAGTTTTTCAAGGAGAATGGTGTGATCAATAGTATCGAATGCTTTTTTTAAATCAACAAAAATACTGATACAATATTGTTTTTGATCGACAGCAGTAGTTATTTGTTCCATTAATTCCATGAGAGCCATTGATGTAGAGTTTTTTGATCTAAACCCATACTGACTGTTGCTTAGAATATTTTGTTTATCTATAAATTGGTCTAGTCTGTTCACAAATAGTTTTTCAAGAATTTTTGAAAACTGTGGTAACAAGGATATAGGTCTATAATTGTTGAATACACATTTATCACCATTTTTAAAAAGAGGAACGACCTTAGCTACTTTCATATTATCTGGAAATATTCCTGTTGAAAATGATAAGTTACATATGTATGTGAACGGCTCAATAACATGGCTCATTATGTCCTTCACAAACATCATATCCATGTCCACCCAGTCTTTCGATCTCTTGTCTGTAAGATGTTTTACTACATTCATTATTTCCTCTTTGTTAGTTCCATTTAGAAAAATACTATTTGCACAACCTGTAATTGAGTGGATCACATTTTTATCTACTTTTGGTATCTTAGCTGCAAGGCTTGATCCAACATTCACAAAATATTGATTAAATCCATTTACAATTTCATTTTCATCATGAATTTCATCGTTGTCTTTTACAAAATATTTTGAAATACCAGATTTTGCTTTATGATTCTTCAGGACACTATTCATTACTCGCCATGTTGCTTTCATATCACCATTACTTTTATCTAATAATTTACTATAATATTCTTTCTTATGTTTCCTTATAATCCCTACTAATTTATTTTTATACTTTTTATATTTTTCTTCAGCGCTCTGAAATCTTTGCGTATTTGTAATAAAGTATCGTAAATTATGTATAACCCTTTCAATAAGTTGTGTGTAGCTCTTACTTTGTTGCAGTGTGACATTTTATCTGTGTTATGCATCTAGAGTTTAGAAACATTCTCGATGTTCTCCGATGAAGAATTTACACCCAGAGGGACTTCTACGGTCCGAAGAGGAAGCAGATTGCGTGGAAGCCTCAGGCAGGTCACGTGGGAGAAGAAGCAGAGGACGCCGTGTGGGCTCATCTTCAGATGACCTCAGCAGAGAAGACATGGCTAATAGCAGTTATTAATTTAAAATTTATTTTTATTTGCTATTATTTTTAATACTGTAAAGTGCTTCTAATTGTTTTTTTTATAATTCATTCTTTAGAACTATATGTCTCATTTTAACATTGCACATTACTGAATTATCTTTTGAATCATTTACCAAACAGTTCATTTCAGTATGAATTAAGCAAAATCACTGTGTCAACAATGGTCATAATGACAATCAAAATCACAAAGCCAGGAAGTTGCAACTTAAAAATAGACTTTATTTTTACATATCAAAGTCAAAGTCAACTTTATTGTCAGAACTGCAATATGTACAGGACATACACAGGATTGAAATTGCATTTCTCTCAGTCCCTCGGTTCAACAGTAACCATTTAAACACTAACCCACTAAAACATTTAATAAACAAGCATAAAATGAAATAATAAAAGTGTAATACGTACTGTCCTGAGTTTTTGCATAGTGGTTTTTGCATAGTAGTATAAAAGTAAAAAAGAAAATCACCAACACCAAACACCAACATTTAATACACATAAAATGAAATAAAGTGTAATACTGTCCCAAGCTTTTCCGTAGAAGTATAAAAGTATAAAAAGTATATCTATAAAATAAATGCAGGTTCTGGCATTTCACATTTGTTAAAGAGTTACAAAGCAAAATATACACAGTATATGTATGAGGTAGTTGATATTGGTATAGAGGTAAAGTGGCATATGTAATAATGTTATTAAAAAGAATATATACTGTATATCAGCAGTAGTGTAGATATGAAAAGTGTAAATGTAAACAGTAGTAATATGTAAACAGTAGCAATAAATGTAAACAGTAGTAATAAATGTAAACAGTAGCAATAAATGTAAACAGTAGCAATAAATGTAAACAGTAGTAATAAATTTAAACAAATTTTAACAGTAAATGTAAACAGTAGTATGACTATAGGCAGTAATGTAATACAAACATTAGTGCAAATATAAGAAGTAGTGCAAACTGAATGAGCACATGACCGAGAGTTTAGTGAATAACCCGTTTTGATGACACAGAGTCCAGTGTTAAAAACTTTGTGTTGTGTGGTAATGTGTGAAAGTTTTTTGTGTTAAGGCAGTACAAGTGGGAGGGAGGGCAGAGCTGGCAGAGTGTTAAGCATCCTGACTGCCTGATGAACAGAGCTGTCACTCAGCTGTCACTAGGCTAAATTTAGCTTTCCCAGCTAATTACACATTTAATTTTTTAGCTCATTACAACTTTTTCCACTTCCTTCTGGTAAGCACCCTTCCTGGGTTAAGACAAGAGATCCGCGCCGCCCAGACCTCCGTGGTGCTGGTGCTCCAACCAAAAATAGACTAACAACCTGTGGTCCTGGTACACCTGACAGGGAGAACGCCGGCTCGTGTGTACCAGCAGACTCCCCTGCTGGGACACGCTCCGTGCCAACACGGCCTCCTCATCCCTGGAGGTCTGCCACCTCCAGGAGGAGCTCCTACCATTCACCGCTCCTGCGTCCGAGGCAGACTCCTTTGCTTGGACACGCTCCGCACCAATCCGGCTTCCTCATCCCTGAAGGTCTGCCACCTCCAGAACCTTGAGCACCAGCCAAACCTGCGTACCCAAAGGTTTCCTTTTCCTCCGGAAATGTCTTGTTTGTCCTCGTGTGGTGTCCATGTTGTCTTCAGACCAGTCAATACTATTTAAAGGGATTAGAAGATTAGTTTTTGACACTCAACATGTAATATTTGAGTAAATATTGACCAATACTACTTACACAGAATTTTGAATGTCATTGAAGTCACTTTCATAAACCTCTTCGTGAATTTCCAGCGAAGACATACTAAAACTAAAAAATATAAACGTGAAAAAAACATAAATTAACATTCGATAATTCTCTATTAGGTCATCTGGACAGTTTATTTTTAGTAGAAACGTTTCACCCTCACTCCAGAGGGCTTCTGGAGTGAGGGTGAAACGTTTCTACTAAAAATAAACTGTCCAGATGACCTGATAGAGAATTATCGGATTTGATACCTGGACTATTGAGCATTAACTTTCTTGTCATAAACTAACATTGTTACTGAGGCAACACATTACATTATTTTATTAAAAAACAATATTCAATTTTGATCATGACAGAAAAAAACATGTACTTGGGTACCAGTTCAATAAATTCTCTCAATAAAAGTTAATGAGACTAACTCGAAAGTATAGACAAAATCATATTTTTAACACGCACTAAAATACGTACGTTCAGTGCAAGTGTATGTTATACATGAACACAGAAGAACAGAATTTTAATTAAGTCATCTTTTTAAAAATTCTTAAATTTATAAAGTTGTACTTTTTCTGTGACGCGGTTAGAAAAATAAAATAATAAAAAAATAAGCTTCAAAGTCATTTATTGTCAATATTGTGCATCTGTATTATTCTAATTTTATGTCCACTAAAATTGCAGCACAGAAAAGCCATAACAATAAACAAATACATTATATAAAAACTGGAGCGTGAGATCGATAGGCGGATAGGTGCAGCATCCGCAGTGAAGCGGGCGCTGTACCGGTCTGTCGTGGTGAAGAGAGAGCTGAGTCGAAAGGCAAAGCTCTCAATTTACCGATCGATCTACGTTCCCACCCTCATCTATGGTCATGAGCTTTGGGTTGTGACCGAAAGAACGAGATCTCGGATACAAGCGGCTGAAATGAGTTTTCTCCGCAGGGTGTCTGGACTCTCCCTTAGAGATAGGGTGAGAAGCTCAGTCATCCGGGAGGGACTCGGAGTAGAGCCGCTGCTTCTCCACATCGAGAGGAGCCAGTTGAGGTGGCTCGGGCATCTGGTTAGGATGCCTCCTGGACGCCTCCCTGGTGAGGTGTTCCGGGCATGTCCCACCGGGAGGAGACCCAGAGGAAGACCCAGGACACGCTGGAGGGACTATGTTTCTCGGCTGGCCTGGGAACGCCTTGGGATTCCCCCAGAGGAGCTGCTCCAAGTGGCTGGGGAGAGGGAAGTCTGGGCCTCCCTACTTAGGCTGCTACCCCCGCGACCCGACCCCGGATAAGCAGGAAGAAAATGGATGGATGGATGGATTATATAAAAACAACTATTAAACTTTGGTTTTTGTTTCTGCCTACCGTAATATCTGGTGGAAATACATTTCATAAACAATATTAGACATACAACCTTACCATCTACATTTTAAAATTGTGTAATAATATTATGATCACAGTTATATTAGTTGCAGTGCAAACCATAAAATAATCTTGACATAAATACGGTTTCCCCTTACTTACCTTGTTTCCAAAACCTGAATGGGAGTCTCCCCAAATTCACTACTTCTCAGACCTTCCCCAAAGTCATCATCTCTGCATAAAAACATATAATGTAGTTCAAACAATAATCAGATATTCTTTTCAACACATTTATCACACAATGAAGTATTTTGTATGGCACGTTTCATATGCTGTGTCACTTCCAACTTACCCTATAATTCTAAATTATCTTTGTTTGTAGAATGATTCATACATAATAATCTATCAAACCAAACATCTAATAAATCTCAATGAGTTCTGCTGAGTTTAAATAAACACAGAGTGCTTGCCAATATAAGCTTTCAATATCATTTCCTTACTGATCAGAGGATGATCCACCAATACTGGCATTTAATATTTTATGTCATTTTGCAGGTATACGGACAAATTTATCTAACATAGCAAAGCATGTAGGATGATTTAAAAAATCAGAGTCAGAGAGTCAGAGAGAATTTATTGTCATTTGCACCGCATGTAGTACATGTGTTGAAAACGAGATTATGTACACAGGGTCCCAGTTACATCCAACAACAAATGCAAGAGAAATACAATAATAACAAATAGCATCAAACAGCCATCTTCCATCCCAACATGTCCTCATTCCCCACTCGTCATATACTGATGATAAGGGTCACCGTCCCTCCGCGTCACTGCTGCTAGAAGTAAAATTTCAACTTTTTACGCTCTCCTTTCATTCTGCTTCACTGCAGGCTCATGTCCGCAACAGACAAATGCGTCCCCCCACCGCAAGTTTTACAGATTTTATGCAAAAAATTAATGATTTTTGAGGCCCTTTATACAGGTAAACGTCCAAAGACGTTGACATGTATGCATCAACAACATATATTGTGTAGGAGAACTAACAGACTTTTAGATTATGAACACCAAATGATATGCAGACAATATGCTAATTGCTAGTTGTTGTGATCATGCCTCTCTCACACAGACAGCGCAGTTACAGTACTTTCATCATATCTGCTTGCTGATCCACAATACAATAAGTTAGGATAACTAAATGTACGTATCGAAACAATACTGAGGTTGAATGAGTTAGCTGCTACCATTAGCATCACGTCAGCTGTAGGCCGGAAAACGGTTTTAGCCTGTTGTAGATAATATCATGGCATTTGCGCTATCACATGATTCAAGCAAAGACACTTACTTGTCAAGCAGGAAAGTTGCTAACTCTGCATCGCTTTGCAATCCTTTGAGCACCCGAAGCTCTCGCCACCTCCGCCATTTTGAAACAGCTACTGTTTGAGACGGGAACGTGCGCGGATGCGCGCAGCTGGGAGAGGCGGGGGAAGGGCGGGGGAAGCTCGTGCATGAACAAAACTCTGTTTTTATTGGCTGGTTAAACTCGGGGCGCTCTGGTTTTTATAAATGCTTTTATTACCACCGGGAGACGCCAGAGGAATATAGTATTTCTCAAAGATTAGCTGTTTAACATCACTCTGTCAAAAAATAGTGACAGAGAAGAAATATGTTTATTAAAAAAGCTACATACCCCAGCTTTAATGATCTTTTCATGCTTTTGTGCACCATGATGCCAAGAAGATAACTTAAGCTGATAGTATCTCCACTGCTGATAGAGAAGCAGTGAAACCTCAGACTCTCTGTGCTTTGAAGGTGATATAATTCTGTTGTGTTTTCCGACCATGACCTTCAATGTGAACTAGGTGGGTCATCATCTGGGGGAGCTTGGAGTAGAGCTGCTGCTCTTCACCATCAAAATGAATCAGCTGAGGTGGTTCAGGTGTCTGATGCCTCTTGGGTGCCTCCCTTTTGTGGTTTTTGAGCACATTCCTCTGAGAGGAGACCCTAGGGCACATCTACAGTTTAACTGAGGGATTATATTTCCTGGCCGTGAACACCAGGATCTACCAGCATAAAGCTGATTTATGATCTGTAAGACACTGAGAACTTTGTTCCTATTGTTGCAGTTGCGTGAAAAAAATTGCACCATTTTGATCTTGCAGGCTTTTGCAAATAATCATTCTGAACACAAGTTCCTGGCAAAACCTGTTTTTCACAGGGGTGCACTAAGTATTCTATGGTTGTCCTGATGCATGCTCAATAATCCAGGTAGAATATCTAAAAAAGTTAAGTCTGGTCCTCTGGACAATTAAAAAAAAACTAAATAAAACAAAACAAAACAAAAAAATTGTAGAAACATTTTGTCTTTCCTCCAAAATACTTCTTCAGTCTGAGATGTTGTATTCAGCTCAGTCTTATAAATATCACCTTCTCATAGTGGATCAACCAGTTTGCTGCAGACAGCCAAAACCAGCTGCTCACATGATTAAGGAGAACCATCAGTCTAACGATGGATCGTTAGCACCCTGATGGTTGCTTGCTATTCACAACCCAGCTAGCAAGCAAATGCTCAGATGACGTTCAGTGAACGTCGAATGTCGAATGTCGAATGTTCAGGACCCAACCTTGTCTGAACGTTGCCTGAACATTAATGCTGAATGTTCACTCACTGTAAGAAAAAAAAAATTGGTGTAATTTCATTCATCTTACATCTTTGAAACTTTAATGGTTGTTATTATTTATGACGAAATCTCTATTTTGGTTTTGTTACAAAAAGTGTGCACTTCTGACATTGTCTGAACATTGTCTGAACGTTCACTATGAACATGACATGACAATGATGTTTGCTGTGACTTCTTTAATCAGTCTTTATATCTTCAATAGAGCAATGGGCCCACGTACAAGACCCCCACTCATATGGGTTCTTTATCTATAACCATAATTACATGGTTGTTATTGTCACCAGATCTCTATTTTTGTCTTGTTAAAGTGTGCACTTCTGATGTTGTCTTAGCTAATGAAGGAAAATACACACGCTTAGATGGTCAAATACACACCTGTTATATAATCAATAAATATGTGTTCTATAATCAAGGTATGTCCAGCTGTTTCACTAATGTTTATGCAATTAAACAACATTATAATGCACACTTTTAGATCCAGCAAAGAGAGGGTTAACAGCTCTTGGGAGCACAAAGGCACTTTGTGTTTGCTTTGGCCGACACAGGCTTTTCTTAAACTAAGGCTGAGCACTTATAAAACAAACACACACACTTGGTCATCAATTAGTGTAACTGGACATTAATTACATGAATTTACATTAAAGATAATACACTAAACACATGGATCTGACAATTTTAAACATGCAGAACAAAGGAGCTGGTTTTCAGAGTAGACCTCTGTACCAGCCATAAAATCTCCAAGGCCGTAAAACAGATAAACAAGGGAGCTCCAAGGCTCCTTATCAGGCCCTAAGCCAATGAGAAACGAGAAAAGCCCAAAGCTGCACTTTATACTGCCAAGAAGAGCCAGACATCTTCAGCACTTTTTGAGAACAGCGCGTCGGACAGGTCGGTGCTCAATATGGCTCACAATAATTTGTGCACAAATGATTGTTTATGCTGTAACTCTGTTAACCTGTAACCTGTGTTGATCCAAATAAATCTTTATCTTTTTCACATGAGAGACTGGTCATTCGAACACCGTCGAAATGTCGACTTCACTAATCACTGTAAACTATCAATTGCTGTGAAAAACAAATGTTTGCTGTGATCATTTAATCTGTTTTTTAAATATTTAAAACCTATGGATATTGTCACCAAATCTTTATTTTTGTCTTGATATGAAAGTGCACACTTCTGATGTTTTCTGAATGTTTGCTTACTGTGAGAAAAAAAAACCAAGTGGCATAATTTTATTTACCGTAATTAGTTTTTTAATCTTTAAAACTTTAATGGTCATTAATTATTATCACCAAATCTCTATTTTGTTTCGAAGTGCACTTCTAATGTTGTCTGAATGTTGTCTGAACGTTCACTCCGGACATTCAATGTGAAAAAACATGTTTGGTGTGATTTAATTTAAAGAGTATAGTACAAACTTAATGGTTTTTACATGTTTTTTTAAACAAATTATATATATATATATATATAAATAAATTATTTATTTGAAAAATATAATAATAATTATTGTTGTTGCTGTTCAGTTTTATTCCACGAGTACTTACGGCGAGGTCACATATTCATTTTCAATAGGTGGCGGTATACTTGTGAAGTTGTTTGCTTTCTGCCATTAAAGCTGCAGTATGTAGCTTTTTTTATGAACATATTTCTTCACTCTGTCACTACCTCCTGACAGACTGATGTTAGCCAGGTAATCTCTGAAAAAAATTAAAAAAAAATATTGTCCCCTTGCTTCTCCAGGTGGTAAATAAGCATTTCTAAAAAGAAAAGGTGACCCGCCATTTTCCAGCCAATAAAAACAGAGTTTGTAACCAGCCAATAAAAACAGAGCTTGAATTTGAATCAGCCAATAAAAACAGAGCTTGAATTTGAAATTCAACAGACCACAAGGGGGCAGAGCCACATATGGCTCTGAGGGGGAGGGATCAGAATGCTTTGCCTGTTGAAAATATTTCTAACTGCTGCAGTTCTACAGAAACTGCATACTGAACCTTTAAGAAACAAGAAGAAGATTTTTAACAAAACTTTATTCACACAGTATTAAAAACATGATCAGGACAAGCTTAAAATTAGTTGTTTACATTAAAAGCTCGTTGTAGTTTAGTTCTTTCTGATCAGAAATGGTACATAAGATGTTTTTGAACCCCCACAGTTTCATAAACATTTTTAAATCCCCAGTGTCTCTGTGGAAGTGAAACTCCAAGGCCAGTCTGGCCTTGACGTTGCACCTCCACAGAGACACAGCATCAAGGTGAGGTCCATCCTGCAGTCTGTCCCTGCGAGACAAATAAATTGCCATCTTTGCCTCAGCGATTAAAAAATTTAAAAGTTGGGACTTGTCTTTAGTAGCTCTGCTGTAAAATACACCATTAATGAAAACTGAATGGGTAAAAAGTGTGTCAAAAAGGTTAAAAATCTGTATTAAGAGATTAAAAAAAACTGTTAGTCGTGCACAATCTATAAAAACGTGAAAAACATTCTCTGATAAACTGCAAAAAGGACACTCGTTTAAAACTCCAGGACTGATGATAGATAAAAAAGAGTTCGTTGCAATGGCGCCATGAAGGACCCTCCATTGAAGGTCACCAGTCCGTTTTTTTATCGGAAGTTTATAGAGTGTTCTCCACTGGGGCTTCTGTTCTCCGAACTTGTTGTCCCAGACACTGACAGCCCTGTTGTGCAGAGTCCTCTTGTTCAGCACCTTGACACAGGTCCGGTACAGGACTTTTGAACCTGATCCGCACAAGTCCACCTTTGGGCCTGTGGTACGAAGCAGGGGACCGCTGCTGTCCCCGAGGTCAGGATCCAGGTGGGTCTCCGGAAACGGGTCTGTTGGATCAGGCGGACGACCCTCTGTGGACCACAGCTGCAGGAGACACCTCTCACCAGCTGTCAACCTCTCCTTCAACAAGTCTATGAAGCGCTGCACCAGTCTGGCAGACCGGACTCCGAGCAACGAGGCCACCTCTTGGACGCTGGAGAAATCTGGTCCAGCCGTCTCCACCAGCCGCCTCAGGGTCACCGTCCCAGACCTGCAAAGCGCCGTCGACAGCCCCGGCATGGTGCTGTCAGAGACATCCAATCTCGCTCCACAGACTAAAGGTTCTTCTAAAAGCCAATGCAGAGAATTATTCGTGTTTGTTCTGTTGAATTTAAAAAAGGAGCACAGTTTAAAAACACTCTGATAAAACTGAGGTAACCCCTTTAACTGTAAACAGCCGACATTGAGACAGAGCCGAGAAGAGAAGAGACAGAGCCGAGAAGAGAGTTGAGTTTTAAAAGTCTTTTATTTCACACTCCAACAGTCAATACAGATAAAACATGGTAAAAGTTAAGAAATCAAAGTAAATACTAAACATGAGTCATCCACTGAGCACAAAACATTGTTAATACCCCACTTATTAACAAAGACGTCCATGTTTTTTGTCATACATGGTAAAAGTTTTTTAAAAATCAAAAAGTAAATACTAAACATGAGTCATCCACTGAACACAAAACATTGTTAATACCCCACTTATTAACAAAGACGTCCATGTTTTTTGTCATACATGGTAAAAGTTTTTAAAAAATCAAAAAGTAAATACTAAACATGAGTCATCCACTGAACACAAAACATTGTTAATACCCCACTTATTAACAAAGACATCCATGTTTTTTGTCATACATGGTAAAAGTTTTTTTTTTTTAAATCAAAAAGTAAATACTAAACATGAGTCATCCACTGAACACAAAACATTGTTAATACCCCACTTATTAACAAAGACGTCCATGTTTTTTGTCAAACATGGTAAAAGTTTTTAAAAAATCAAAAAGTAAATACTAAACATGAGTCATCCACTCAACACAAAATATTGTTAATACCCCACTTATTAACAAAGGCATCCATGTTTTTTGTCATACATGGTAAAAGTTTTTTTTTTTAAATCAAAAAGTAAATACTAAACATGAGTCATCCACTGAACACAAAACATTGTTAATACCCCACTTATTAACAAAGACGTCCATGTTTTTTGTCAACTTAAAATACTCAAATTCCACACGGACTCGAGCAATTACCAGTCTTTCAAATAAAACACGAGCATCATCTGTTTGTTGCTGATTGATTTTGTTCCTTCTTGATATCCATATTGCCAATTTTGCAGTACCAGAAATGAAATTTAAGAGAATGTGAACTTGTTTTTTCTTTGCGCTGTACCGTGGACCATAGATAAAAATTTGGTTAGAGAACTGTACACCCAAACCACCAAACAGATTATCCAAAAGAACAAGTAAAGGATTCAGTCGTAAGCATTCAATAAAAATATGGTACAATGTTTCTTCTTGGGAACAATAAGGACATGAAACACTAATGTCAGGATTAAGGTGTGCCAGATACCTGTTTGTAGCTATGGCCCCATGCACAATCCTCCACTGGAGGTCGCCCATCCGTTTCTCAATGGGGGACTTGTACAGGGACCGCCAACAGCCTCTCGGGGTAGAGCCGGCGTCAAAAAACCCAGTCCACTTCGACACCGCCACTTCTGCCAACGAGCGTAAGTTCAGGACCTTCACACAAATAGTGTACAGGACTTTCTTTCCCAAGCCTTGAAAACATCCTAGTGGTGAGTCTTGGAGGGACAGCAACTTTTCCGTCTCATCCTGCCACTGATCCACTGCAGGAGAGACATAGACTTGTTGAAGGAGAGGTTGACAGCTGGTGAGAAGTGTCTCCTGCAGCTGTGGTCCACAGAGGGTCGTCCGCCTGATCCAACAGACCCGTTTCCGGAGACCCACCTGGATCCTGACCTCGGGGACAGCAGCGGTCCCCTGCTTCGTACCACAGGCCCAAAGGTGGACTTGTGCGGATCAGGTTCAAAAGTCCTGTACCGGACCTGTGTCAAGGTGCTGAACAAGAGGACTCTGCACAACAGGGCTGTCAGTGTCTGGGACAACAAGTTCGGAGAACAGAAGCCCCAGTGGAGAACACTCTATAAACTTCCGATAAAAAAACGGACTGGTGACCTTCAATGGAGAAGAGACAGAGAGACAGAGAGAAGAGACAGAGAGACAGAGAGAAGAGACAGAGAAGAGACAGAGAGAAGAGACAGAGAGAAGAGACAGAGAAGAGACAGAGAGAAGAGACAGAGAGACAGAGAGAAGAGACAGAGAAGAGACAGAGAGA
>JBBPBX010056248.1:0-11887 GCA_038048925.1 Garcialebias charrua
TTTTAAATGAAATGAATAAATTTTCCCCAAAAAAAATTTAAATAAAAAAATAAAACAGAATTGTGTTTAAATTAGATTTTTTTCCTTATTTAAAAATATTTTTCTGTTTTAATCTGTATGATATATTCTACGTAAATGTATTGTATATTCCTGCGTGAATGTTTTGATGGATTACATTATATTCTTAGAAGAAATCTTAATAAAGTTGGTCGATTGGCTCTTTTGACCACAGCGTGGAACCTTCTTGTTTTAGACGTGAAACAATCCCATCGTTATATTTTCTCACGCAGATGCCCTGCCTGTGTGCGCTGCTTGCTGCTTGCTCCATTTGTTTTGTTTTTCCAACCTTGACTGTTTCTGAACTGGAACACGCTCCATGCAGACTGGAACAAATCCCTCCTCAGCGAGAAACAGCGCCCTCTGCTGGAGCTCTGTGAAGGAGCGAAATGTTTGCAGCTGTGTGCTGCATCAACTTAAATCTTCTGTTCTGTTTGTCTCCAGTTCCTGGGAAGCACAGAGGTCGAAGCTCCAAAAGGCACAGAAGTTGTGAAGGATGCGGTCAGGAAGCTGAAGGTAAATCCCGTCCTCAGAACCAGAACCAGCTGCCGCCTGGAGCGGAGCACAGACCGTTGTCGAGTGAGCAGATTGGATTTTTGACTCGGTGAAGTGGGGGTGGGAGTGACAAATGCCTCCCTCCCCTCCTTCATTGAGTCCATAACCAACAAGGTGCCCTTGGAGTTTTTCAGCTCCAGGCGTGGAGGTCTCAAAGTGCTGAATCAGCAGTTTGCTCGGCCGCTCCGTCCCCCTGATAGATGGAATATTCAACAGAAACAGCACAATGTTCTGCTAGCTGAAACGCTCAGTCGCGTTTCTTCCTGAAAATCTAAAAGATAAAGAAGGCTATCTTCTGACATTTAGATTCTGTTGCATTGCATTGTTTATATTAAACCAAATGAACTTTGTGAAAGACTGGTGGCCCCAGCTCCTGGTCCAGCAGAACCTCCATCAGCAGCAACAACTCTGTTTTCTGTGTCGGTCTCTCGTGGTTGTAGAGGGAAGTTGGCCCGCTCTTCTGTTCGTTCAGTTCACTGAGGTTTCTGCTCAGCTCTCTGAACGTCCACCACAGCGTTTCAGGTTCTGGACGCACTCTGGACCATTGCAGCACCTTGGTTCTGTTCTTTCTGACCCGTTCTGTTGTATCGTATTTTCCGACGTATAAGTCACAGTTTTTTCCCCCCTAATTTTCATGTCCTGCGACTTATACGGCGAAGCGACATATTCAGGGATTTTCCCCCATATTTTTAGACCAATTTTTGGCTGAGATATGACCGTTTCCATTCATTCTGATGAGAAAAAAAATGGCGCAGTACCAATTTCGGCCGCTAGGGTCCACCGACCGTTTCCAGCTCATGTGTCCGACAGCAGACTCCTCTGGTCGGACTCACTCTGTCGCAGCACGGCCTCCTGCTCTCTGGAGGTATGAACTACTGTTACCTCAGTGTTTTACTGGTAGCAAAATAAGTCAAGAACCACAGGATAGATTTTGATGAAACGTACACAAAGTAATAACTGGATGGACATTTACAACCTATTAGCTGTAGGAGATGTTTGAGCTAAAATTTGATTTATTTGTAATTTATTTTCGCAGCGTGCGCGCACGTTTGGAAGACCGTCAAAGCGAAACAATTTAAATCCAGCTGATTTGAACATTACGTTAATTTTTTAAGGAAAAGTTCAGCTCAGGAACACTTTTGCTATAATGTCAGCAAACATATTTATTTTTTAAGGTGTTTATCTTGCTAAATTTTAAAGACATGCAGTGTTTCCACTAGATGTGGGTGCAAGCTTGACACAGCGAAAGTCTTTTTAAAATCCAGCTGATTTGACCATTACGTGCATTTATTAAGGAAAAGTTCAGCTCAGACACATCTTTGCTATAATTTTTAGCAAACAAATAATTGTTTTTAAGTGTTAATCTAAGTCCTACCGTGCACGCTCCTGTGGCCATTTCCGGGTCTTCACCGCTGACGCGTAACATATGCGATGCGTCAGCGGTGATGCATAATAGATGCGACGTATACGGCGGTGCAACACGTTTATGTATTTTTCCACTTTATTGGACATCATTGGACTAATGCGACTTATCAGGCGGAAAGTACGGTAGATCCACTGCCATGTTTGGGATCCTGGTTCTGCTGGACCCAGTTTGGTCCAAGTTTCTGCTGATGGACAGATGGGCTCATGTTTGACTCCAGAACCCTTCGGTCTACAGACGAGTTCCTGGTCCACTCAGTGACTGCAGCGAACCCAAACCATCAGCCCTCCACCATCGTGCTGACAGCTGGGTGGAGCTGTTTGCTCCAGTGCATTCTGGGTAAACATCTGCCCTCTGGTCTGGTTCTGGTCCAGAAGTCGTGTGGTGCCTTTAGATGAAAGTTTCTAAACTTAGGTTTGCGTTTTGTCCTGCTTTGACCTTTGACCTGCTAAATGAGGCCTATAGAGTCTCAAATGGAGATTTTCTTTCCTCTGATGACGTCTGATTGTTTGCAAATAACCTTTGACCCTCCTCTAAGGTCATTGCTGATGTCTTTCTGCCCTGGTGTTGCACCAACACCCACCTGTGTGCTCCAGAGCAGCAGAGTTTGAGCCATTTTGGCTGGAATCTGTTGGTTTTTGAACACTTGAGTCTGATTAAAGTTTGACGCTGGTGAACAGATCAGATCCTGAGGAGGAAAACCTTCACGCTGACTTCACATTTCCTGTGACTGGTCAGCGCTGGTGGATTACTGGGACAGGATTTGTTTAGTGGATTTCATCGGGCAGCATTTGATTAGAAGAAAAAAAATCTTTGTAAAGCAAACCATGATTTGTTTCAACCAGAAAGCTGAACCGCGGCTGTTGTTCCAGAAACGTCTCCAAGGACTCTTCTCGTTTATTGTTTCGGACTCGGTTTCATCAAACCCACCCCAGTAACGACATTTAACCTGCACTGGTTCCAGGACAAATACCACCCCGCTCACAGTGGAAGCACTTTAAAGCGACCTTTAGGCCTGGGAACAGCTCTGGCAGCTCTCGCTCTGTTTTTCTGGCCTCTTCTTCTGCCAGGAGCTGAATCTGTGAGGCCGCTTGGGGGTGGGGGGCTTGTGTCTGTTTCCAAACCAGTGCTTTTATTGTTCCAGTAGATCTGATCCTGGAAACCAGTTTCAGGCTCCGTGGTTACTCTCCCAGATACACAGAGGACAAGCTCAGTTATGTTTCCTGAGATCCCGTCCAGGATTTATTTATTTTCTTTAAGCAGCGCCTGGGAGATGGCCTTTAGTGTCTGCTTTAGTTTAAAGTTGTTTAGTTTAGTTTATAAAAGTTTAAAGAGAAGAAATGTCCTAAAATCAAATCCTAAAGCTCGGGTCATGCAGGCTTTGAACAGTAAACGTCTTCTTTTGGACAATATCTAGTTTTTACAGATGTTTCAGTTGTTTGCTTCAAAGAATCCAGAAGGTTCTGTAGGTTCTCTGAGGAAGATATTTGAGTGGATTGGACAATAATGTCCTGATTCTTTTGCTTTTTGCTTCATCTGTTTTTAAATAAAACTTATTGTTTGTTGCTTCAGACTAAAGTTTGGCTTCACGAGAAACTGCAGGATGAATATAAAGTATCTGTCTTCTTACGATAGTAAAGTTTTCTTACAGCTTTTCTTAGCAAAATATCTCATGAATGAATGCCTTGGTTTTGATAAAACTCTGAGAATTGAGCAAATATTCACAACTGATTCACCTTTGGAGTTGACTTGTTTCAAGATGGCTGTTGTTTGGTAGTAGCTGAGAGTCAACCCAACACATATGTTGAGTGTGAACAGATTTATTACACATTGTTTACATGTTTTGGCCAAACATTTAGATCATTTTTATCAAACCTGGCAGTGAATCTTTAAAAGATGTCCACTCAGTTGTGCAGTTTGGAAGATAAAAAGCAACAAACGAGATAACCTAACAGTGTGAGTTTGATTCAGCATCTTTAAAACAATTTCTGTAAGGATGGCTCCATCCTGTGGCCATCCTTTGTCTGTGCACCCTTAGGTCATCCCATTTGTTAGAATGATTTCCACCTTGTGTTCCCAGGTGTTTTGTGATTGTGTCCTGTCTTGTCCGTGTATATATAGTTGGTCTGTGGGTCTTGTCCTTTGTCACGTCGTCGTTAGGTACTGCCTAGTCTTGTCTTGTTCTTGCCTTGGTCCCGTCCTGATGATTCTGTTTTATGTAAGTTTTTGCTGCCATGCCAGCTCTTTAATTTATTATTATTAAAGTATTTATTTTTGTATTTCCTGAATCTGAGTCCCTGCCTTTACAATTGGGTTCGTACCTGCCTCCAGAGTGTAGTGAACCAGACGGGGTTCTCTAATACACCTTGGTCTCTTTGATATGTCCCAGTGACACATTTTCACTGATACTCTCAGTAAAAAGACATTAACACTATTTTATTACATTATTTTGAATCAAAACACAATAAGTCATAAGAGACTCTCTTATTCCTCTATTTTGTGTTAATGAACAACCTTGTGTTAAGTAAGCATTATTGAATTCAATGTTTGATAATTCAAACTGTTTAATTAAAGTTGGAAATCCAATGTTATTTCAAAATGATGGTCACTTCTTCATATGATGAATCAAATGGTGAAAGTGAATTAATATGTCAGACTGAACTCCTCAGTTTTGTTAGAAGTTAGAATACAGTTTTAATCAGTTGTTTTATGAAGCTGGCTCCAGTCTTATCTGTTTCTCTCTCTTCATTCTAAACAACTTCTTAAAAACAATCCTCTCCTGTCCGAGTGACCTTCATGCATTCTAACTCTCTTCCACCGGTTCGTTTGGACCAATCGGGGAAGAACAAGTCTCTGATCACAGATCTTTCTTAAAGTTCTAAGCTGTTGCTGGAACTGTCGGAGTCGGTGGAGGACCTCAAGCCATGAGGTTCCCCAAAAGAGCTGAATGAACGCCAGTCAAATGCCAATGACACGTCATTCAGTTGGGACTTCATAGCACTTGCAAGCTATGAGTCTGTTTCTGAGCTCTAAGCTCTCTTTTATTGACATTCCGTTAAGGGACGTCTTATCTTGGAAACAACACCAGGAGCTGCCGTTACTTTCGGTTCGAGTCTTGGCACACGTCTGGAGACGCTGAAGAACAGTAAACAAACTGACCAAACTGGACCGAGGGAGATTGACCATCTTCACGAGGTAACAAAGTCGTCATATGCTTTACCAAGGGTACCAACGTGTAGCCGAGATCGGCCGGAGAGCTGCCATGTTTCTGGTTAAAACACTTCAAGAAAATAACTCTCCCCATCCTCCATCTTCTCTTCCTCCTCCATTTTCTCTTCACTGAAACTTTCTTACTTTAAGTAACTAAACTTTAAGTTTATTGTGCCAGCAGAGATATAAGTTATTAACACCCATAACTTGTGTTCTGTTGTTCCTATGAAGTTACGGACGCGTATACTCATGCTGAAGTTAATTATAGGAAAAATGATCAACCAATCATGTACATACAGTAATGTGTGATGTAATTTAATGATTCTGTTAAATAAATGGTCCAGTCCTACTGTACTAACATAAGTTTAACGTTTCCTGTGAATTACATCTGGTCAAGGTATAGAATTATTGGTATTAAGCTGAAAAAGAGAGAACTCGTTTAATTAATGATGTATTTTTGTGTCAGTCTAAACCCTGCCAATTTATACATCTAAAATATAGGTAAGTCAGTAAACTGACCCCTTCCTATATTACTACATTAATGGTGGCCCGTAAAGGTCTCTAGAAAGTTTAATATTTAATATTTCTGTACTTTGAATGTTGGCATAATTTTGTCCAAGTTTTTAGACTCTGAAAAGGATAGTTTTTTGGCTGGGAAAGTGTGTCATGGCTACAGGAAACTGCTGGTTAATGTCACTTGATGCTGAGAAATTGTCTTTACTCAAATTGTAAACGTTTGTTGGAAGCTGTTGTGTTAAAAAATTGTCACTCTTGGTGGTTCTGAATGAGCCCGGTTCTGACCGACCCAGTCAGAGATAAGAGTGCAATTCATTTGTTGTTGACCTCTGTGTCAAAACTGTGCCTCAAGAGCTTCATGGTTCATCTGAAAATTGCTGTCGAGTGGTATCGTTACATTTTAAGCAGGAATAATAGCATCTTTGTTACGATCCAGCGTGGTGTGGGAGGGATGAGTCCAGTGGCGCAGACGGACACTCAGAGACACGAGTAGTAAAAAGTCAAAAAAGCTTTAATAACAAAAAACTCAAGAGCTCAACTGTGGCTATAATACAAAATCTTCAACATGACGAGTTGTACTCACAAAAACCAAGGAGCTGCAAAAGACACGACACACCAGGGTAGGAAGATGAGATGACCCGACAAAGACATGCACACAAATGCAAACTAATATACACAGACTAATTACCCATAATCATAAACACCTGAGAACGAGATGACACAAACCAGAGGGACAAGAATACATGCAAGGAAGGTGATGGGTGGAAGGAGACGACCACCAGAGGGAGCCACACTACCCTCCGAAGCGAGTAGAGGCGTCATCGGCGCGTGAACCCCATGTAGACGCCAAGGCATCAGCGGCGCGAGCACCCACGAAGTAGAGGCGTCACCAGCGCAGAGACCCTCCGAAGACAGTAGAGGCGTCATCATCGGCGCGGGGACCCCCTAAAGGCGTAGAGGCGACAGCGGCGCAGGACCTCTGCAGACGGCGAAACCTCAGCGGCGCGCTCCGGGACCAGACGGCGAGGAAAAAACAGAATGGGCAGGTGAGAAAAATAAAGTCTGAACTGGGTGTGATCCTTGTACTGAATGAAAACAGAGACTGCAGGAGGTTGAAAAACTACGGAGACTGCAGCAGGCATGAGAGCGGCCGCAGGAACTGCAGCTGCAGGGACCACGTCTATGACGGCTGCTCCCTTCGAGCGGAAACCGTCATCTTCTGTCTCTGGAAAGTTCCGCCCGTTGGACTCACTGTTTAGGGTCGGGTCATCATGTTATGATCCAGCGTGGTGTGGGAGGGATGAGTCCAGTGGTGCAGACGGACACTCAGAGACACGAGTAGTAAAAAGTCAAAAAAGCTTTAATAACAAAAAACTCAAGAGCTCAACTGTGGCTGTAATACAAAATCTTCAACATGACGAGTTGTACTCACAAAAACCAAGGAGCTGCAAAAGACACGACACACCAGGGTAGGAAGATGAGATGACCCGACAAAGACATGCACACAAATGCAAACTAATATACACAGACTAATTACCCATAATCATAAACACCTGAGAACGAGACGACACAAACCAGAGAGACAAGAATACATGCAAGGAAGGTGATGGGCGGAAGGAGACGACCACCAGAGGGAGCCACATTCTTACAATCTTGTGTCTGAAGAAGCTGTCTGATCGAGGTTTTGTCCCGGTCCAGTTGATAGCTTTGACGTGTTGCTGTACGTCCGTGTAGGCAACATTTATTTTGCTATTTTTACTGGGCGCAGCTTGGTAGAACTGTTCGGATGTAAAACGGTACTTTCACAGAATTTTGGGGTGAATTTAGGCGTTTTATGAGTTGAAAAAGAGTCTAAGTTTGAGATAAGCTATATGCTGACGCTAACATCTGTTTATGCGCTATGATTGGTTCAAAGCAATCACGTGAAACGCGATGTTGCTCGTCAAATTTCAGTTTTGTTCACAAAATTATGACAGATCGTCTGGCTCGTTTCGTTTCTATGCATGAAATATCGTCATAAACTGTTTAAACGCGGTGTTTTGAGATATTTACAAGTGTTTTCGAGCGATTTTAAAAAATCAGTTCGTAAAAAATTCCAACGGTACGTCAAAGTCCGTGAAGGCATCACGTACGACACGTCACCGGAAGTGACGTGACCCCGATAGAAAAAAAAAGGAAAAAGATTGTTTTTCTTTTTATATCTAAAAATTCACAGAACTTGTTCTAAACATTTTAATAAAATCGATTTGTCTCTTAAATGAACGTTTGTTTAAGCGATTGTCACATCCAGGCTAAAACTCATCCAAAAAGTTGATTTTTCACCGTGTTCGTTTTCAAACTAACGGAATTAGCGGTAGTCAACGCGGCCTTAGAGCCAACAGCGCCTCTATAGCGGCCAGAATGAGTAATTACAGTCACATTGTGGTAAATTTAAGCTTTAAAAACCTGCAATCTGCTGGTTTAAAAGAAAGAACAGGAAACATTTACACAGAATAGATGCAAAAAACTCTGCATTNGAAAAAAAAAAAGGAACAAGATCGGGTTTTTTTTATATCTAAAAGTTCACAGAACTTGTTCTAAACATTTTAATCAAATCGATTCGTCTCTTAAATGAACGTTTGTTTAAGCGATTTTCACATCCAGGCCAATACTCATCCAAAAAGTTGATTTTTCACCGTGTTCGTTTTCAAACTAACGGAATTAGCGGTAGTCAACGCGGCTTTAGAGCCAACAGCGCCTCTATAGCGGCCAGAATGAGTAATTACAGTCACATTGTGGTAAATTTAAGCTTTAAAAACCTGCAATCTGCTGGTTTAAAAGAAAGAACAGGAAACATTTACACAGAATAGATGCAAAAAACTGCATTTAATTTAAAACATATTTTAAAGTTATTCTTTGCACTCCAGTTTATTTTAAATAAAAAGTTTAAAATAACAAACAAAAAGCATCTGCTGACTTGATTTTCACAAAAAATCAAAACAAAGGTAGCAGAACAACGTTGAGGATGTCAATGAACATCAATTAATAAAAATCACTGATTTTTATTTGGAATAACATCTGTAATGTTATGCTGAGCACACAAAAACTCCAGTTTATTTTAAATAAAAAATATTTAAAATAACAACAAGAAATCCATTTTCACTCCTGATAACTGTCAAAATACAGCAAAACAGTTTAGCCAAACTGCAATACATCTTTTTAAGGCATGATGGAGCAGCATCCTGGGAACATTTTAGTGTGAATATTGCATTTATTTCAAATCTTTTAAAAAGTTTGAGTAAGTAAAACAAAAATCATGCTTGGGTTAGTTAGTAACTGTTGTTAAAAAATAAGTTATATTTAAAGTTAACACTGCAAGAGGCATTTAACTTTTACAATTCATTTAAGGGTAAAACCTGAAAGAAGGTACCTATGAATAGAAATACTTATTACACGGTGAAACACTTAAACCACACAGCTGGTTAGTTTGATTGACTCAGTGCTACATTAAAAGTGAAGATTTATTTGCACACATTAAAATACGAACTGTCTTATTGATTTTCACAAAAAATCAAAACAAAGATGGAAGTTCAAGAAGGTGCGCGTCCAAGGCTCATACAGTATGTGCCTCTAGAAGACTCATACATCAAAGGATCCCAAGAGGAACCCCAAAGCCGAGGACCTGCTCCCCCTGCACCTCGCACAGAGAGAAAATCTCTCTCATTGTGTGGTGACTACTTAGCTGCCCAAAATGTCTTGCAGAGAAAAGATAAACATCCATTGCTGTTTTATGACAGAATTTTCTAGGCGTATTCAGGTGACATAAAGGAACCGGGACTGGAAGAGCAGACACTTTTCAAATCTGTTTTCAGAAATAATCTAATCTCTGATATTAGATTCAAGTTGCCATTGTACACCTGGTGTCAATTAGAAGTAACATCTTTGGATGAAATAAAACAAGGTGCTGTAAAGGTTTTTGAGGCTCACATGCAAAGCAAAACACCCTCTGATGTGTGCCCAGGTCAAAAGGTCGTATCCCAGTTGCTAAAAATAGAAGAGGTTCTCTCTCCTACAGAAAGCGAGAATAAACACTGTCGTATCAAAGGCCCTCTGACCTCAGAGGAGATGGAGAACATACGTCGGTTGTTAGAAGAGTCGGATAATGCAAGCAAGAATAAACAAGATTTTCAAACTGACAAACAACGAAATGTTGGTGCCAGCTGGAACAGTGACTCACAATGGTTTAAAGGGAGCCCCGCTCCTAAAGCACCTCAGATTGAAAAGTCTGAGACAAGCGATGAACCACAAAAGGTAGGTGTTCACTCTTTAAGAGACCCAAAATGGTTCAGATCGAACCAGGTGGGTGAAAACCAAGGTCTACCGGTGGGTGAACTTCAAAAGAAATAGAAGTATGAGGACCTAAACTCATGTAACAATGCGTGGTCCCAACAGAAACCCCCGAGCCTCGGAACTGCACCTCCCACGCCTCGAACAGAACAGTTTGAGACATGCAAAGAGTCACGAATGTCCCAGAATAATGGCCCAACACCTCTATGCTCAGAAGAGACAGAGGAAGTAAGTAGTTTGTTAGTAGATTTGAATGTTACAGTGCTTGACCAACCTGATACAATGAGTGGCGTTATCATTGATAATGACACTATCAACATTGACCAACCTGGAGCGATGTGTAGCACTATCTTTCACAAAAACTCAGAGCACACAGTTAACATTGATAACATCGACACAGATGCCACAGATGTTGACAATAAAGATGTTGACAGCAAACAAAATGCTGACAGTCAACAAGATCCTGAAGGTCATGACACGGTCTGTCTAACAGATGGTACCGCAGAAGGCACGGATGACTCCCCAACCGAGATCACAAGCCCGGTAAGTGAACCTTCAAATACAGATGAGGCAGAAGAGGCCCGACATGAGAACCTCCTCTGCGAGCTGAAACATTCAGCACTCACTGAACACTGACTAGTATTATATCCCTAAGAGTAAACCCTGACAATTTCAAGATATTTTCTAAGAAAGATGCATAAGTCATACATGCAGCTCCTCTCAAGCACCAAACCACAGACATTAGTTAGTTCATTAATGTAATGAAGCAGCTAACGAGGGTTCCACTCAAGGTGAAAAAGGCTTTTAGGGTTTAAATAAATTCCCTCAAAAAGAAGGCAAATAAAAACAAGTCTGAATGAGTTTAACGTTGGTGAACGTGTGTTTTTGTCCCATGACGCTGAGAGAAGATGGGAATAAGAAATACCCTCTCCCCGTCCATCTTCTGAGCTGGCTAACTTGAAAAATACAGGAGGTAACGGCGTTCATTTTGGTGTGTGGCTTCTTCTAGGAGTAAGAAAGGTCATAGTTGAAAAATGGGTTGCAATGCCAAAATCCAAGATGGCCACCACCTTAAGCAAACCGGCCACCTTAATCATTTGAGGAAAGTATTCGTGCTAGTTTTTATATTTCTCCAAAGTAATATTTACACCAAAGTTCATTCTCCATAATTCAGGTACAAGTCCAGTATTGTTCAGTCAGGTCATCTGGACAGTTTCTTCTTTTTTTTCTGAGACCTTCATCCAAAGGACTTCATCAGTCTGAGAAGCCACAAACAAACTGGAGTCCCACAACCACTACACTCCCAAAGTGGGGAAAAAAAATCTTTTCTGGTGATAACTGATGATAATATCTCAGACTAAATAAATCCTTTGAAGGAAGGATGAAACGTCTCAGCACAAAAATAAACTGTCCAGATGACCTGACTGAACATTGTTGGATTTATACAGTACCTGGATTATTGAGCATAAATTGTTGTTGTTTTGAACCATTTTGGCATGGCTGCCTTAGAGGAGTTGACGGAAGAGAGGGTGGGCCCCAGAAACCATCTCATCACTAGAAAACTGTTTTTCTCCACTATGGGAGTGTGGTGTTTATGGGACTCCAGTTTGTTTGAGGCTCCACGGGCCGAAGAAGTCCTTTGGATGAAGGATGAAACGTCTCAACAAAAAAAGACACCGTCCAGATGACCAGTGGTGGGATGTAACTAAGTACAAGTACTTTGTTACTGTACTTAAGTACATTTTTCATGTATCTGTACTTTACTTAAGTAGAATTAAATGTGTGTACTTTTACTTTTAC
>JBBPBX010056248.1:12183-22833 GCA_038048925.1 Garcialebias charrua
GACTGCGCCGACAGTTGTGACACACCTGAATTACACAGAAAGAGGTAAACGTAAGAAGAAACGTTGGCCGAAACCTAAAAGGTTCCTGTGTACTGTCTACTCTCAGCTGCGAAAACAGCTTAAACTAAACATTGGCATCCTAACTTGTGCCCATGGACGGACGTCCTCACCTGTGTTCGTGGTCCCCCATGACCTCAGGGGGGTGATGTTAGGTCATGCCCAAGACAAAGACAAAGATTTCAATAACCCCACAAACACAAAGATCTTGCAAACTCACAGACTTCATGGGAAATTAAGGTCGTCCAAGCACAAGATAGTAAATAAACTAAACAGTTTAAACTATATTAGTTGCTAAAAGAAACAGCTCCAACTAGAACTTAGAAACGCTAAGCCTAAAAAACCCACAACAAAAAAACTACCTTAACAACCTTTTAAATCTGCAGGATTTAATTGACATCGGTTATAAAGCTAAGACCTGTTTTTCTTGTGTGATACACGTTGGAATCTGACGACAAGAGTGAGTTGAAGCAGTCAAACATTGTTTTCTAGGTGCGTAATGTCTACTTTTGTTGTTATTGAAGTTTGGTATTGTTTTCTGAACACTTCCAGCCAAAAGAGGTTTTTATTTATGATTAGTTAAAGACTTAAATTGATTTAACTATGCCAACATGCAGTTTCATTTTGTTAGACCTCAGTCATTGAAGAGTCAATGTAGTTTAAAGCTACTTTAGGTTACCATAAACTACACTGGTCTCACAATTTCTAAATTGAACCGATTCGATCGATTCTATTCTAGATTATCTATTTATTTTTGATGAGTCTCGCCATAGATTTCAAAATTTATAGGGAATACCAAATCCTACGTCGTCGTCTAAAAGGACAACAGACATTTAGACCAAACTATATTTTCTTTTCTATTTTAGTTTCATTAAAACTAAGTTACGAATGGAGGAATAGTTTGGAAGAAGTGGCCTTCATTACAGAAGCCCTCCTGAACCTTCTATAGACGTAGATCCTTACATTTAACTTTTGATGCATGATCCACCCCTTACTTGGTATTCGTAGCTGATCTAAACCATGATAGCTTACATATCAGGTGCATATAGGTAAGGCTAATGTAAAATCCCAATCACAAGCCCACCTAAAACCACATAAATGCATGACACATAGAACCAGAGTGGCACAAACTGGAAACCAACTAGCCTTGAACCTTCGATGTGGGGACCTGCTACTCCAACGTTGGTCTTCAACCTTCATCTAAGGGTTGTCTCCTCTGCGTCAATCGAGGGATCCCCTCTACATGCTGATAAAAACAATTGTTGCTGATGAAATCAACAACTCTAAATGATATGGAATTACCGCTGTGGAATTAACGCTGTGGATTATAAGACTTTGTTTTCCAAAGGATTACAAGCTTTCCGCTATGGGATTACCTACGAACAGTATGGAATTTCCAAAAACATTATGGGATTATAATTTTTGATTCTTTCCACTTACTGGATTACATCAAGATCAGAGACATTTGGTGGTATTCTTTTGTGTTGGACCTCATCCCCATGGACAGGCGATGACTTCCAAAAGGGGGGGACTCTAGTAATATAAACCTTCATGTCTAACCTGGATTTTACACCTTTTCACATCTCTCTGAAATTCTGAGTGGTACACTTCTCCTGAGGCCCTCAAGGAGACGAGTGGACACTATTTTATTACATTTATTTTTATCAAAACACATTATTTCAGAAGAGACTTCCTTTTAATGTGTGTTAATTCAGAATTAATTCAGAGAATAACTTGTCATTGTTTGATCATGTTTTATGCTATTTCAAAATGTTGATTACTTCTTCATATGATGAATCAAACTGTGAAAGTGAATTAATATGTCAGACTGAACTCCTCCGTTTTGTTAGAAGTTAGAATACAGTTTTAATCAGTTGTTTTATGAAGCTGGCTCCAGTCTAATTTTTTTCTCTCTCTTCATTCTAAACAACTTCTTAAAAACAATCCTCTCCTATCCGAATGACCTTCATACACTCTAACTCTCTTCCACTGGTTCGTTTGAACCAATCGGAGAAGAACAAGTCACTGATCTCAGATCCTTTCTTAAAAGTTCTAAGCTTTGCTGGAACTTGCAGAGTCGGTGGAGAAACTCAAGCCATGAGGTTCCCCAAAAGAGCTGAATGAACGCCAGTCACACGCCAAGGACGTATCATTCAGTTAAAGATTTATAACATGCCTGTTATAAATCCATTTCAAGCTGTAAAAAGCTTCACTTTAGTGAGATTCCTTCAAAGGAAGCTCTTATCTTGAAAAGCAAAACCAGAAACTGCCGTTACTTTGGTTCGAGTCAAGGCAGACGTCTGGAGACGCTGAGAACGGTAAACGAACTGGCCAGTTGGACCAACTGGGGACTGACCATCTTCATGAGGTAACAAAGTCGTCAAATGCTTTGCCAAGTGTACCAACGTGTAGCCGAGATTGGCCGGAGAGCTACCATGTTTCTGGTTAAAACATATCAATATAGTACCTCTCATCATCCTCCATTTTCTTTCATCCTCCATTTTCTTCCTCCTAAAACTTTTCTTTATCTCCTAAGCCAGTAAACTTTGTTTGTACAAACAGAAAGAGGTTAATATAAGATATTTTACTTGTCTGTTGTATCTAAATTCTGAATCTGTGAACAGTTAATTATAGGAAATTCGATCGATCCAAACATGTACAAATGTGTGGTATGATTTATGATTCTGTTAAATAAATGGTCCAGTCCTGCTGTACCAACATAAGTTAACATTTCATGTCTTTACATTATCACCTCCAAGGCACAGAATTATAGGTATTGATCTAAAAATAGAGAACTCATTTAATTAATGATGTATTTTTGTGTCAGTCTAAACTCTGCCAATTTACATCTAAAATATAGAGAAGTCAGCAAACTGACCTCTCAGTAATATATATTACACCGTGATGGAGTCAGGTCACTTTTCTGCAGGTTTATGACAAAACCGAGAGCCTCAGGTGAGAGATCACCATGTGCGAGTGCAGCTGGGCCTGCATTTTGCTCTCAGCCAGGATCAGGAGGTCATCCAGGTAGTTCATGATTCTGTCCCCTTGACCCCTGAGAGGGGCCAGTGCTGTATACAGACATTTTGTAAATGTACGCGGTGCAGTTTTTAATCCGAAAGGCAAAGCCTTGAATTCGGATGCTTTCCCTTTGAATGCGAAACTGAGGTATTTTCTGTGCCTCCTCCATATGCTCACGTGGAAACAGGCATCTTTTAAATCCACGGTGCATGAGTAGTCTCCTGGTCTCATAGACTGGAGGACCTGTCGCAGTGTGAGCATCTTGAATTTAAATGTTTTAATTCTCTTGTTCAGCGTTCTGAGATCGAGGATCAGCCTCAAGGACTGGTCTCTCTTGGGCACCAGGAAGTATTTGCTGTAGTGACCGGAGCATATTTTATGTTTTGGAACAACACGTATTACTCCTTTCTGCAGCATCGTTGATATCTCCTCTCTCAGTATGTGTGCGCGTGCTTGGTTTATGTTTGACTGCACGACCCCCGTGAACAGGGGCGGTCCTTTGAGGAACCACAGCCTGAGCCCATGACGGACAGTCATCATGATCCATGCATTCGGGAGACACGTCCTCCAGGCTTGCGCGTGCACCGTGAGTCTGGAAGGCATGTTTATCTGTTGCTTGTGTTTTGTGGGCGCGGGAAGGGTATCCTTTGACCCCTCTCGCACGGTCCAGGGCGAGCTGGTCTGCCCGACAGAGGACGCTGTGAGGTCTGACTGCCTTAGGCAGAGCTCGTGCATCCCGTTGCGGTTCATTGTCTGACCTAGCAATTTGTGTTTCACACTGGAGGAGTTTGAGTCAAGAACCAGGGCAGACTGTGCTTTGGTACTTTTATTTTTGTGTACGGATGAACAAATGTTTGTTTTTATTTCGCACACAGCAGAGAAATCATGTTTTGTGCACACACTAATGTCACCAGCTCCTCGTAATGTTTTACAAATAAAGTCTGGATTCAAAGTACTCGGTTCCCGTACTATTGGGTGGGCGAACCTGCAAAACTGTGATGTTGGCCCATTTCATCAGGACCGGATCTGCTTCACGCCTGGGCCGGGCCGCCTGGTGAAGAACGTGCTCCCCATCACAAGCAAGTCTCTTCTGTGGGGGGCGACACGTGGCATCCCTGAAGGGGGACAAAACCCTTTTTTGGAAACCTCTCACGGAGGGCTTCAGCCTACTTCCGTCTCTGCTCCAGCCTGTTCTGAATGCGCTCCAGAGCACCCCCGAAGAGTCCCGTCGGCTGGATTGGGTGGTGCAGAAAGAGGTACCGCTGGTCTTCCGGAAGGTCCGTCAAAGTCATCCACAGGTGGCGTTGGGCGACGACCACTTCTCCCATAGATCTGCCCTGTGCGATGGCTATTGTCCCCATCATATGGAACACAAAGTCAGAGGCCCTGCGGGCCTCCTCCAGGGACTCTCCCGCGGCTTGTTCGCTTGTCGTTACCTGGAGCTCCTGTAGCTTCTCTGCCAGGTATGCCTGCATCATGGTTGAAACATTCAGCGCGCGTGCCGTGAGTCCCTGAGCTCGGTAACATTTATCGAGCTGTTTCGCGAAGCGCGGCAGGCCTTGCTAGGCCATGTAGGCTTTACGCCCGTCGTTGCAGGGGCTAGGTGGGACTTCAGCATGTCCTCTATTTGTGGGGCACTGGCGAGTCTTGCTGCCTCTATCCCGGCAACTTCAAGGAACCGAGAGAGCGGCAGCAGCATGGGAGCACTGGGTTCAGCCCAGGAGCGCGGTAAGCTCCATGAGGGAATCCAGAAAAATGGGCATTCTGTGCCTCGTTGTCGGCTGTTGTTTCGCATAGAAATAAATCCCAGCCAGCCTCGTGACCTGTTGGCAAGGCGGGGGGTCTGGCCACGCGACCTGCAGTGCGTCCGCCGCCTTGCGACAACAGTTGAATGGAGCGGGGACCGATGAGTCCATTTCCGGCAGTACTGGCACCAGGTTCTGGGAGAAGTCCTCACCTTCCCTCTCGTAACCATACTCTGCGTCTAAGTAAGATGTTTCAGGTGTCGAGTCCCCGACAGGGGCCGACGTGTCCAAACCTTTTCCCCCTCTGACCTGACCGTTGCATTCAGAGAGAGAGAGTCAGAGAGTCTTTATTGTCATTTGCACCGCATGTGGTACATGTGATGAAAACGAGATTATGTACAAGGGTCCCAGTTACATCCAACAACAAATGCAAGAGAAAAACAGTAATAACATCTAGAATTAACTAAGAGAAACATCAACTAGTAATACACTAAGCCCTAATGTAGTGGAAAAACATCATTATAAACAGCAGCACGAACATGAGTCTGTATGAGCAGATGGTCACAGATGAACACAGCAACAAGAAAACAGATCAGCATCAGCATGATGTGATATTTTGCAGTGTTTATTCTTATTATTTATTCATGAGTCTAACAGCCTCAGGGTAGAAGCTGTTCCTCAGTCTAGTGGTTCTACATTTGATGCTCCTCAACCTCCGTCCTGAGGGGAGTGGGGCAAAGAGTGAGTGTGCTGGGTGAGTGAGGTCTTTCATGATGCAGGTGGCTCTTTTCCTGCATCTGGAGGTGTAAATGTCTGTGATGGTGGGGAGACTGACTCCAACAGACTTCTGTGCAGCCTTCACCACTCTCTGTAGAGCTTTCCTCTCTGCAACTGTGCAGCCTCCATGCCACACGTTGATGCTGGAGCACAGGATGCTCTCCACTGCACACCTGTAGAAGGAGGTGAGGACTGGGCTGCTCAGACCAGCTCGTCTCAGCCGTCTGAGGAAGTAGAGTCTCTGATGACCTTTCTTGATCAGGCTGGTGGTGTTGTTGCTCCAGCTGAGGTTATCATTCAAGTGTACACCCAAGTATTTGTAGCTGGAGACCACCTCCACCGCAGATCCACCTATGTTCAGTGGGGCATGGGTGTGTTTGTTCCTTCTGAAGTCCACAATCATCTCCTTTGTCTTCTTCACATTCATGTGAAGATTATTCTCTTTGCACCAGCTCTCCAGGTGTTCCACCTCCTGTCTGTAGCTGGACTCATCATTGTTTGTGATGCATCCCACCACCGCTGTATCATCTGCAAACTTAACAATATGACAGCCTGGATGTGTGGCTGTACAATCATATGTGAGCAGAGTTCCAGGTCCATGTTCTCGAGCTCCGGCTCAGGAGCGAGCGGTTCTGTAGGGCCCGTGGCCTGTCATGCCGCAGCGCCACCCATTGCTTTAGCCACGGCATACACGCGGCACTTTCTCATGACTGCCAGCATCTGGCTGCAATGTGGACAGGTGTCGGGGGATCCTAGCACTGTTCTCGCGTGCAGAATTCCCAGGCAGACAGGACAGGCCTTGTGGGTGTCCGTCGTGACAGGGAGTAGTCGTAACCGCTGGGGCAGGGGCATGGGCCCGCTGGCCTGCTGGTTTTCTTTGGAATCTTGGTCTTCCGCTTTCCTTTCTCGGGGGCCATGTCCGAGAATCGCGCGTCGAACTTGTTGTTTCAGTTGTTTTAGCCTTTGTTCGAAGATGTCCTCTCTGTCGTGTCGCTTTCGCTGGCTAGCCTGCTACTCGTTAGCAGGGTAGTGGTGTGACGCAGTTAGCACCGTCGAGTGAAGCAGCTGCAGAAAGAGAAGAAAGAAAACTTTGAAGTTAGGTAGAAGATGTTGGACTAGCTTTCGCCAGCCCAGCAATATGCAGGAAATTTCTCTGTACGCTCAGCGTAGAGAGCAAGCTCACCTCTGGTCGAGTGATGGGATAACAGAGAAGTCCCACGAAGTTCAGGAATTAGCGAGGTGAAGGGCAAAAAGAGACCGTTTGGATGGGCGCTAGCGTCTTAAGTACCCAGAGGGCGGGCTTCTGGGGTGACACTGATGCCCATTGCCGTAAAGGCGTGAGTGTCGTACCTGTCAAGTCTCCCGTTTTGGCCGGGAAACTACCATATTTTACCCCTCTTTCGCGTCGTCATCCCGAATTATTATTTTCTTGGAAATTTCCCGTATTATAATATTCTTAACGATGGTTTCTCTCGTTTTACATAAACCGCTTCCTTCACACCCCTCTCAAACCACTTGTGCTCTCGGTCCAAAATATGTACATTCTGGTCCTCAAAAGAGTGTCCCTTGTCCGTGAGGTGGTGAACAGCTGAGTTGTGTCCAGAGGAGGTGGCTTTCCTGTCTTGGGACATTCTTCTGTGAATCGGCTGTTTAGTTTCTCCAATGTAGAGGTCTGGACAGTCCTCGTTGCACTGGACCACATACACTACACCACTCTGTTTGTGTGTGGGTGTTTTGTCTTTAGGATGGACCAGCCTCTGTCTGAGAGTCCTGCTGGGTTTGAAATGTACTGGGATGTTGTGTTTGTTGAAAATCCTTCTGAAATTCTCTGAAACTCCAGCGACATAAGGGATGACGATGTTTTTCGTCGGTTTTCCTTTTTCTGTTCATTATTGTGTTTTGTCGATTTCCTCGCTGACTTGACAAAAGTCCAGTTAGGATATCCACATGTTTGGAGAGATTTTTTGACGTTTTTCTGTTCCTTTTCCTTCCCTTCTGTCTTCGTGGGGATGTGTTCAGCCCAATGCTGTAAAGTTCTGATGACAGAAAGTTTGTGTTCCAGTGGATGGTGAGAGTCAAACAGAAGATACTGGTCTGTGTGGGTGGGTTTTCTGTAAACTTCAATGTTGAGACTGTCCTCTCCCTCCATGTGCACCAAACAGTCCAAAAAAGGCAGCTTGTTGTCGTTTGCATCCTCTCTGGTGAACTGCACAACTTGTGTTTTTAATCATTCTTGTTTATATATCTATTTTATCATTTCTATAATATTCCCTGATGCATGCTCAATAATCCAGGTAGAAAAATCCAAAAAAACTAAGTCTGGTCCTCTGGACATTCAAAAAACAAAACAAAACAAAGCAAAAAAACTGTAGAAACGGTTCGTCTTTCGTCCGAAAGACTTCCTCAGTCTGAGAAGCTGTGTTCAGCTCAGTCTTATAAATAGCACCCTCCTACAGTGGATCAACCAGTTGGCTGATGACAGCCGAAACCAGCTGCTCACATGATCAAGGAGGACCATCAGCTGAGTGTATGATGAGAATGAGTGTATGTATGATGATGAGTGTAGACTGCAGAGTCCTGACCCGATGATGTTAATCTTATAATATAATAATAATAATCATTTTATTTAAAAATGCCTTTCAGGACACCCAAGGACACTTAACAAACCAATACAGTGTAATACAGATCAAACATTATCAGTGACAAATTGGAATATAAAATACATAAAGGATATAAAATGGAAGATAATAAAAATACATTTAGTAAAGTTAATGATAGGCTAGTCTAAAGAGATGGGTTTTCAGGGCAGTCTTGAACAGAGAAAGGGAGGTGGTGTTTCGAAGGTCTGGCGGTAGGGCGTTCCAGAGGTGAGGGGCAGAGCAGGTGAAGGCCCTGCTCCCCATGGTGGAGAGGCGGGCAGAGGGTACATGGAGATGTAGCGAAGAGGAGGATCTGAGAGAGCGTGATGGGATGGAGATTTGTAGGAGGTCAGATAGATAAGGAGGGGCAAGGTTGTGGATAGCTTTGAACGTGAGGAGTAGAATTTTGAAGATGATGCGTGATTTAACCGGGAGCCAGTGGAGCTGCTGCAGGACAGGAGTGATGTGGTTATAGTAGGAGGTTTGAGTGATGACACGGGCAGCTGAGTTCTGGACCATCTGTAACTTGTGGAGAGATTTGTTGGGGAGGCCGTAGAGAAGGGAGTTGCAGTAGTCAATACGGGAAGTCACAAGGCTGTGCACCAGGATGGCTGTGGAGCGGGGTGTGAGAGAAGGACGGAGACGGTTAATATTACGGAGGTGGAAATAGGCAGACCGAGTAATATTGTTGATGTGTGAAGTGAAGGAGAGAGTGGTGTCGAGGATGACACCGAGGCTCTTGACCTGAGGGGAGGGGGATAGCAGAGAGTTGTTAAGGGGGACGAGAAGATGTTCTGATTTTGAAATAGAGTTTTTGGTACCAACAAGAATTATTTCTGTTTTGTTACTGTTTAGTTGAAGGAAATTGTTAGAAAACCAGTGATTTAGCTCATTTAGACAGTCGGTGAGGATGGAGGGTGGGTGGGTGGAGTTAGGTTTTGATGACAAGTAGAGCTGCATGTCATCAGCATAGCAGTGGAAATGGACGCCATATTTGCGGAAGATGTGACCTAGAGGAAGGAGGTAAATGATGAAGAGGAGGGGTCCGAGGACAGAGCCTTGGGGGACACCCGTGGAGACAGGGGAAGACTGGGAACGGAAGGATTTAAGCTGAATGAATTGAGTGCGGTCAGAGAGATAGGAGTTGAACCAGTCTAACGGGGTACCTGAGATGCCAATGGAGGTTAGTCTGTTGAGGAGGATAGAATGACAGATGGTGTCGAAGGCAGAGCTTAGATCAAGAAGAATGAGGATGGACAGAAGACCAGAGTCAGCAGCAAGAAGGAGGTCGTTAGTAATTTTTACTAGGGCTGTTTCGGTGCTATGGTGGGGGCGAAATCCAGATTGAAACTCTTCATAAATGTTGTTGTTGGACAGGTGAGAGTGAAGTTGACTAGCAACAGTTTTTTCAAGGATCTTGGAGATGAAGGGCAGATTGGAGATCGGACGAAGATTACTGAAGTTGGTGAAGTCAAGACCTGGTTTCTTGATGATGGGGGTGATGGCAGCAGATTTGAAGGCTGTGGGAACAATGCCAGAGGTTAGGGAGGAGTGGATGATATTAGTGATGATAGGGAGCAGAGATGGGAGACAGGATTTAACAAGAACTGTGGGAAATGGGTCAAGTTGACAGGATGAGGACTTGGACTTGCTGATAATGTTAGCAATGTCATCAGCAGAGGGGAGGGAGAAGACAGAGAAAGGGAGGGAGGGAGGGGGGAGTTCAACAAGGATGCTGGGGGCAGCATTTGGACCAAGGTGTTTATGAATTTAAAAAATCTTTTCATCGAAATATGACATCAGGGAGTTGCAAAATTCTGTGGAAACCATGTGAGAGGGTAGAGAGTTAGGAGATGAGACAGAACGGTGAAGGAGAGAGAACAATGTTTTTGAATTACCAACATTGGAACTGATGATGTCTGAGAAGTAGCTGGACTTGGCTTGAGAAATTATGTTCTTGTAATGGATGAGGTGGTTTGCATAAAGTTCCTTGTGAATTGTGAGACCGGATTTCTTATAAAGACGCTCTAGCCGCCGAACTGTGGTTTTCAGGGAGCGGAGTGCTGGAGTGAACCAGGGTGCAAAGTTGGAGAAGGAAACAGTCCGAGTTTTCAGGGAAGCAACAGAGTTAAGGATGTTGGTTAGGCTGGTGTTATATAATGTGACGAGATCATCTGGGTTCGAGGAGTTGAAAGTGGAGAGGGTATTATTAATATGAGATAAGAGAGTGTCATGGTTGATATTCTTGATATTACGGAAGGAAATATTGCGTTGAGGTTTATCTGAGGAAAATTTTATATTTCTGTGCTGGGCCATCCTTTTGGCCAGTGGCTGTTTAGTTTCCCCGATGTAAGACTGATCACAGCCCTCCTGACACTATGTATGCTGTTCAGTGTCAGGAGGGCTGTGAT
>JBBPBX010056249.1:0-11022 GCA_038048925.1 Garcialebias charrua
CAGTTCCTCTCCCTCATCAGAGACAGTCAGGAGGTTTTTGTACAGCCATGTGTACAAACTGAACCACTGTGGTATTCGGACAGGGAACCAAGCTGTCTGTGACAGGTAAGATGATATTTAACTCATCACACAACAAGTTATAGTCTCTATTGAATTTATTAGTTTGTTTCTGTACTTAATTTTCTGTCCTCTGGTGTTTTCAGCTGTTTACATGAATGTTTTGTTTCTAAATCAGTTGTTCTGTAAACGATGAACAGTATCAATCTCAATCATATAAATATCAGAACATCACAAGTAAAATAATACAACATTAAAACAGAGATGTGAACTCATTCTGGTTTAAAAGCCAATGAAAACATATGTGTTTTTAAACGAGTTTTAAAAACAGATATTGATGGGGCCTGCCTGACCTTCAGTGGCAGCTCGTTCCACAATTTAGGAGCCAGAGCTGAAAATGCTCTGTCTCCTCTGGTCTTATAAAAGGTTTTCGGGACTGCTAAAAGCATCTGGTCAGCGGATCTGAGAGCACGTGATGGCACATAAAGTTGAAGCAGTTCAGACAGATAAGAGGGACTAAAACCGTTCAAAGACTTAAAAACAAACAATAAAACTTTAAAATGGATTCGAAACTGGACAGGAAGCCAATGAAGGGACATTAAAACTGGAGTGATGTGCTCACGTCTGCCTGTACCAGTCAAAAATCGTGCAGCAGCATTTTGTACCAGCTGCAACCGAGAAAGCGAGGCCTTATTTACTCCAATCAGAAGAGAGTTACAATAATCCAGGCGTGAAGTAATAAAAGCGTGGATTACTGTCTCTAAGTGGCGTCTAGAAAGGAGGGGCTTGATTTTTGACAGGCGCCTCAGATGAAAGAACGAGGACTTAACCATGCTGTTGATGTGACAGTCCAGTTTCAGGCAGGGGTCAATTTTCACTCCTAGATTTGTCACAATCGACTTTTCATATGGGGCCAAAGAGGAAAAATCAAAAGTGGTGGGACTGTCAGGAGCACTAGATTTAAAGACCATAACCTCGGTCTTTTTATCATTAAAATGGAGGAAATTAAGCGCCATCCACCCTCTAATGTCACCAAGACAGTCCAGAAGAGACTGCGTGGAGCCATTTTGTTTTACAGGAAAATAGACTTGACAGTCATCCGCATACAAATGAAACTGCACACCATGCTTTCTGAAAATAGAACCGAGTGGCAGAAGGTAAAGTGAGAAGAGAAGAGGACCAAGGATAGATCCCTGGGGTACACCCCAGGGGAGGGCAGCAGATGCAGAGGTAAAATTATCAATCTTCACACTGAAACTTCGATTTGAAAGGTAGGACCTAAACCACTGCAGAGCTGAGCCAGTGATGCCCACCCATTGCTCCAATCTGGCGATAAGAATTTCATGGTCGACTGTGTCAAAAGCAGCTGTTAAATCTAAAAGCACAAGTAAAACACAGTTTCCAGAATCCAGCGATAAAAATATATCATTAAAAACCCTTAAAAGAGCAGATTCAGTGCTATGGTAGGTTTTAAAACCAGACTGGAAGACCTCCAAAATTTTAAATTCATCCAAAAAGTCCTTCAGCTGGGTGTAAACAACTTTTTCCAATATTTTTGAAATAAAAGGTAACTTTGAAATTGGCCTAAAGTTGGACAAAGAGGTAGGATCAAGGCCAGGTTTTTTCAATAATGGCTGAACCACAGCATGTCTAAAATTGCCTGGCACCACGCTAAACATTAAGCTGCTATTGATCAAATTTAGAACAAAAGAGCCAACTGTAGAAAATACCTCCTTAAGAAAACAAGGAGGTACAACATCAAGGGGGGAACCTGATGGTTTCATACTGGTGACAATTTTCTCTAGGTAGGAGAGAGAAATAGGCTCCAGATGATCAAAAAGTGCAGGACAGGGGACCAGGATGGAAGGGTCATGGGAAGGAAAAGAAATACAAGCCCTCGTGTTCGTAACCTTGTCCAAAAAAAATTGAAGGAACTTATCACAAAGTTCTTTAGATGCTTCAATAGGAACCGGTTCATGTGAATTTAGGACCGTGTTGATTGTATCATAAAGAACACGGGGATTGTGAGAGTTGGCAACAATAATGTCAGAGAAATATTTGGCTCTGGCTGTTTTTACAGCTTGTTGATAGCGACGCCAACTCTCTCTCACCATATCAAATGAGACTTGGAGACCATCCCTTCTCCATTTGCGTTCATTTTTCCTGCATACCTGCCTAATGGCACGGGTATGGTCACTCAACCACGGGTCAGATTTAGGCTTTGAACGCCTAGTTTTAATTGGGGCCACATCATTCAGAACTAAAAATATGAGCCGTTTTGTTTAAGTGTGGAAAAGCTGTTTTTATAACGTGAGTACACAAAAAAAGATTGCGTTGCTAATAGGCTAACGTTAGCCGCTAACAGGTAGCAACAACACAACGCGATCAAACTAACGTTACTTACCCTCGTAGTTGTGCAAGAAACTTGAGATACACAATTTAAATCCCTTGTTACGTTTGCTTGTCGGAGCAGGGGACCAGACATCAACGATACAATGAACATAGCTGATACTTGTCTTGGGCAGCTCTTGTAACCATTCAGACAGCACCATTTTCACTGAGACCAGGGCTAGACAGGAAGCTGGAAATCACCTTTCCGGTCAATGCGGAAGTGATTCACGACGCAAGTGCACAGAGCCTATTGTTCTTAGTTTCCTCTGGAGCTCTGCTACAAAATAAGCAGTCTTGATTTAGAAAATGAAAATGATTTAATTTAAATTTTATTTATGAGACAAAAAAGGCAGCTTGACTTTGAAATGAAAAAGCATTTATGCTATTTCATTTTATGAATGCGATGCGGCCGGGATGAGGATCAGTTCCTCCAAATCCGAGGCCATGGTCTTGAGCCGGAAAAGGGTAGCGTGCCCTCTCCGGGTCGGGGAGGAGGTCCTGCCCCAAGTGGAGGAGTTTAAGTATCTCGGGATCTTGTTCACGAATGAGGGAAAACTGGAGCGTGAGATCGATAGGCGGATAGGTGCAGCGTCCGCAGTGAAGCGGGCGCTGTACCGGTCTGTCGTGGTGAAGAGAGAGCTGAGTCAAAAGGCAAAGCTCTCAATTTACCGATCGATCTACGTTCCCACCCTCATCTATGGTCATGAGCTTTGGGTTATGACCGAAAGAACAAGATCTCGGATACAAGCGGCTGAAATGAGTTTTCTCCGCAGGGTGGCTGGACTCTCCCTTAGAGATAGGGTGAGAAGCTCAGTCATCCGGGAGGGACTCGGAGTAGAGCCGCTGCTTCTCCACATCGAGAGGAGCCAGTTGAGGTGGCTCGGGCATCTGGTTAGGATGCCTCCTGGACGCCTCCCTGGTGAGGTGTTCCGGGCATGTCCCACCGGGAGGAGACCCAGAGGAAGACCCAGGATACGCTGGAGGGACTATGTTTCTCGGCTGGCCTGGGAACGCCTTGGGATTCCCCCAGAGGAGCTGCTCCAAGTGGCTGGGGAGAGGGAAGTCTGGGCCTCCCTACTTAGGCTGCTACCCCCGCGACCCGACCCCGGATAAGCGGAAGAAAATGGATGGATGGATGGATGGATGGCTATTTCATTTTAATTTTCAAAATTGACATTTCAAAATGAATTTTGGTCACTTTTTACTGGGACATGTTTTGAAAATTAAATGTTAAACGTTATTTTATTTATCTTTTTAATTAATTTACACAATGAGCAGTCTTGATTTAGAAAATGAAAATGATTTAATTTAAATTTTATTTATGAGACAAAAAAGGCAGCTTGACTTTGAAATGGAAAAGCATTTCTGCTATTTCATTTTAATTTTCAAAATTGACATTTCAAAATGAATTTTGGTCCCTTTTTACTAGGACATATTTTGAAAATTAAATGTTAAATGATATTTTATTTATCATTTTAATTAATTTACAAATTGAGCAGTCTCGAAGAAGAAAATGAAAATGCAGTTTGGATTATTCATTTTAAATTTTATTTATGAGTCAAAAAATGCTGCTTTACTTTGAAATGAAAAAGCATTTCTGGTAATCTCTTTTGATTTTAAATATGAGACACAATGGCTTCCATAGTAAACCTTTTCTAAAGAATGTATCAAAGGCCACATCCAATCACTGTATAACAGGGTAGCTAATCATCAGATTCAAAATAGTATACAGTATTCATCTTTGTAGGAAAAACGTATTTAGTTGCCATATATAGTTTTATATTTTCAAAACTCTTGGAAAAGTTCTGCCCCTAGTTAAACTGTGTAACTAGTCCACCCAAATAAAGACGACTTGGGCTTCTGCCCAATTTACCAACTTCACAATCTAATGAATTGTATTAATGTCACATAAAACTGATTCCGTGCTAAATATACTGTAGTTGTATGATGCAAGAATTGCATGGATGACAATGTTTAACACTCTTTATATTCTATTCAGTTTGATAGCTGCAGTGAGACCTTGTATTGCTTGTTTTCTGAGCCGTCCTCCGGGCTTCGTGCTCATGTGGGATACAGGCCTTTGATTATTTCTTTGTTTTTCAATGTGCTGCTTCTGATACTCTTTGTTTTCTGCCAGGTACAATAGCACACTATGATCACAGGTGCAATGAGAAATATGCACGAGGGTGGAAATGTCTGAAACAATATACTATATGTCTCTTTGGTAAGAGGAACATGTTTAGACCTCTCATAGTATTTTCACACTCTTAATGCAATGATTAAAAAATTCTAGTGTATTGACAAATACATAAAAATAGACTGCTAAAGCTTACATTTAATGTGTAAATGCCTAAAAATACCTTATTTGCAACAACGTGCCACGGACTAGTGATTTTAAAATGACGTACATTTTGCTTTTAGACTTGGTTGAGGCAGTTATTGAATTATTCAATTCAATTGTACATGACACATATACGCATGGAGTTTAGTTAAATTATTGTTTAATACATTTTGCATCAGTCTGCTAATGGAACATTGCATTAAGTGACAAATGTGGTCTGCCTATAGGGACAATTGTTTCAGCACTAAATGCAAAGCTCTTTAGAGTAATTTCACAATTTTGTGGGCATTAAAAACCCTTTGTCAATAAATGTGTCATTTTTGACTGAAGGGCTGCTTCATGCCATGTTTTTCCTTCATTGATACTGATTTCCCAGTGGGAGAGACGTGTGTTTATGCGTCTACAGAGAACATTTCAAACTGAGCCTCTCCCACTCATACACAAACACACATGAATGCAGCATTCTGACAGCCCCTCAAAATTTTCACATCATGAGCAAAAGTTAGGGAGTTTAAAACATTTATGACTCATTAGCTGAGAACTTATCCCTTTTAAAGTCTTTCATGTATAAATCATGTGTATTTTGATTTGAAGGGGCCGCTTCTGTGTTATTGATGAGGCGCTCGACTCTAATCAATTAGTAATTGGAGCACAGCTTTTAAATAATGCATTTATTAGGCCTTGCGATGTGTTTAATGGCAGCCTCTTGCAGTGCAAATACGTCTGAAGTGCCCTAATGAGTCTTTTATGGGCCAACTCAGGGAAAATGGCACATATCACTCTGTGGCATTACTGCACAATGGGGCTTGTTTACACTGAATTGCCAAGTAAGACAACCAATGCACAAACGTCTTTACAAAATAATATTTGCACTCGATGGAAAGCGCTTGGGTTGATGTTTTTGGCTTGTCTCATTAATTTGTTTTCACTGTGCTGATGGTCTGTATAACTTCCAACTATGTGCCAATTAGAGAGGTGCAATAATCACCATTATCTACAAGCACAAAGTGAAACAGCAATCGGTATGAAACATTTCAGCTACATTTTTGACAGAGCCTAGTATCGGGGTGCATTCCAAGTTCCCAACACTATGGCAAATTTCCAGTACAATAATTATCTTCCACCTCATTGGTAAACCACCTGTGTGGAAGTGCACCACCTGCCCGAGGACAAACCCCTGGTGAAGGCCTGAGCTGTTTAGCCAAAGTCTATACCACCAGCCAGGTTATGCACACCATCCATCATCGTCAGCCTGACTGTATTTGTGGTCTGTCAGTGACTTGAGTGTGCATGCGCACGTGTATGGTGCACATGTGTGTGTGTGTGTGTGGGAGAGCAGAGTATTGTCTGAGAGCTGTTGCTCTCCTGGCAGGGGTGGGTTTTAATTGGAACACCCAGTGTGTGGTATGAGTGCCGGTGTCACAATGAAAACTCTAAAGACAGGCCCACACTGATTCACTCATATGGTGCAGCTACTGTCTCCTAAGGGGCTGCAGATTAGAAAGACGTTTACAACTTTAAATACCCATGCATCATGTTTCCCGACTGAGCCTGCATGTGTGGCTCACATATGCCCATGTTTGCGTTCGTACCTCTCGATATGTGTTGTCACATTAGGGGTCTGTCAAATAAATTCCCATTGCTTATATTGATATGACAAGTAGACTGTTTACACATGGGTGTATTGTTTTTTTAAAACTTGAGATTACAATCAGCGTGCAGCGGGCTGACAGTCGACACTCTGGCTGCAAGTATGTGAGTCTTGTGTCAATAATGCATGCATACAAATATGTTTACCACTGCAAATCACTTTGCTCTTGCGACAGGTTCACCCTAACTTAGGTGTGTGTGTGTGAGTGCTTTAATAGTCCCCAGATGCCATAAATAAAATTGACCAAATGTAATTTATTGTTATCTCTTCAATCGCTCTCCCTGTCTAAATGCCCTGAGTGATAGTTTTCTCTTTCTTGTGCCTCCTCTTATAATACTTTGAGCTGTGCGCTTCCAAGTCATATTCATCCACCTTTATTACCATTCCCTTTCAGTCAGACTGTTACTCTATCCTGTTTTTCCTCTGGTTTTACTGTCTCATTTGAATTCAACTTGCACAACACCCTCCTCACTCGCTTCCACACAATTTATATACACATGCAACCCTGCATGCATCCACAAACACACACACACACACACATCCAGTTACACAAATCTCAGCCCTCCCCCACAAGAACAACCAAACACACACACACTCATACACACACTCGATGTTTCAGCGGGAGTGGTGCCTGACAGGAACAAGTGACAGCTCCCTAATTACCTCCTCACTGTAGACGCTGACGCTGCCTTCGACGCACTGCTCATTTTCCTCTTTTTCCTTCCTCCATCTTTCCTTCCCTGCCTCCACTCTTGCTCACCCACCCTTCTATTCCCCTCCTTCATACCCAACCTCCTTCTATCTCCACAGTGGTGAATTATGCATGTCCAGGATCTCCCAATCTGCATTCACCCTCTCCACGCAGGGACCAACCACCTATATGTTCCCTTCCTCTGCCCTTCTCTTTACGCTTCCCATACTCTGCATTCACTTGTCTTCTGCTATCAGGGATGGAGAATGTCAGAAATTGGTGGTCCTTAAACACATTTAATAAATGCAAAGGACTGTTGTGTGATCATGAAGGAGTGTGCTTAGAGGATTCTGTTCTATGACTTAGAAAGATGTCTTGTTCAGTCCTGGATCTCACCACACAACAACTTCCTGTATAACTTTACATCACACTTGTACCTCACGTTAGGTGTCAAGTCAGAGTCTCAGATTGCATTTCACTTGGTGCTCACTGACCTCCAAAGCAGTGGTGTAGTCTACGTGATACTCGGGTATATGGAGTATACCCTCTAGAAAAACTTAAGAATTTCAGTATACCCACTTAAAAGTGCCCAATGGTACATGACATACCATTAGGTACATGTCATTGATACGTTAAACGACAGTTAAACACTTCTGTAACAATCTATTGGTGTGCAGTGCTTTTCTTTGATACTGTTTTATAAATTATATAACATGTTTTTAATACAAAGCCAGCTGTTGTACAAAGTTTGTTGTTCATTTATTCAAATATAAGCATCAGAGAAATTTGGAACTGTTCAATATGCTTAAAATCAAAATACTGTAAATTGACGGTTACACTTTACTAACCAGTGTACTTTGGTTTCTAGCACGGTATGCCCACTACAAAAATGTAGACTACACCACTGCTCCAAAGCCACATTTTGTTCTTGTATGGACTGGAATCCATACACCCACTGTCCACCTTTGCATTCTGACCATCCACTGATGCTCAGTCAGTGTCTAAAGTGGGCACAAAGTAAGCAAAAACAAGAAATAGAGACAATGTGATAGGAGGCCTAGGGAAGTTTTGCAGAGGACAGCTTGTTAAAAAGGCAGAGGGAAGGACAGAGGAGGACTGTTGACATGGTGAAGAAAAGAAACAAGATGCCAGGAGAGGAAGACAGCAGGAAAAAGAAAGGGCAGAAAGACAGAAACAGTCCCGCCAAAGAGGAGTTGGAAAGATAGCATGCAGGAGGAGAGAGAAAGCACACAAAAAGGGTGAAGCAAAGGGGATGTTGGTGGCATGCAGGCAGCTGATAGAGTGCCACTGACAACCACTACTACAGGGAGGAAGTCACCAGTGTGCTGGTTGGATGAGCCACTGCAAACAATACAGCTTCTTTTCTTGACGCAAGCTTTAGTTACTATAGTGTTTAAAACCAAAATGGTCCGACCATACCAGCATGGGAAAGCTTTCACTCAGCAGATTGTAATTCATTTACACAGAAAAGTATTAATGATATTTCGTGTCCCTGTTGTCATTGGATCAGATTTAAAGACACAAACATCACAGGGACTTAACAACAATAAAAATAGTTATATTTACTGTATTAACTCTGTTTTCAGTGCTTTGAATGTCTAAATGATCACAAAATGTGAGGATTGATGTACTGGTCTATTTTTGTCCGAACAGGTTTGTTTTATTTTCTGCATTTGGGTGTTTAGTTCTGTCATTTGTGTCTTTATCCGATCAGTCTGTGGTGTCAGTTCAGTTTCTCCTGCTTAGTTCATACTCCTCAAGCCAGCCACGCCCACTCACACATGTTCCCATTTTTGTTATCTGCTCATGTGTTTCTGTTTTGTTCATTTCAGTTTTGGTTAGTTATACCCTCTGTGTGCCTGATTTGTTAATCTGGCGTTGTCTTCTGCTTGCTGAACCCGTTCATGTTCGGTATCTGTTTCCGTTTTCTCCTTTACGGTTGAGTTTATTTATGGTAGGTTTTTTTTAGTGTGCTGCCACGTCAGCCTTTGGATTTTAATACTATAATAATAAAGTATAGTTTTCGCCTTTGTCTGCATTCTGGGTCCACCCATTTAACAATCCACGCCAAACCCTGACACATCATGTGTTTTTACATTTGTTCCACCTTCTAGACAAAAGTTCACATGTGTCATATTTCTAATGAAACCATCGTTCTCCAACTTCTAACGACTCCAAACGAATCACACGGCCATGTTAATATAAATTATTACACTGAAACTCAAAAGGCTTTTAAAGCAAACACTTTCTTCTGCATGTCTTCTACTTTAAATCTGCTGCTCCTATTATCCCCCCCATCTCAGTGTATTTTATGTCAGGTGCTGAACATGAAACCATTAGATGCTTTTCATCAAGTTCAACAAGTTTATTTCCAAATAAAATAAATGGCTTTGATGATTTACTGTCAAAGTAAGGTTTAAAAACAATTTAACAGTCCTGAAAAACTTTTATTTTTCAAGTTCAAGAGGTATTACTGTTTTTCCTCTTAGAAAGAGTAGTCAGCCCTGCCAAGTAGCTCAACACCAGAGTTTGTGCTGGCTCCTGTGAAAGTTCTGACTCATAAAGGTTGCTTTATAATTCCTACCCTGACACTGGAGACTTACTTTAGTCACAGCTAAACTAATTATTTAACAACAAGAAGTCCAAAATTTTGTAAAAGCAACACATTCTGCCCTGAAAAAAGCTGTTTTATTTTCCCACCTTTCTTGAAATGCTCTGCTTAAGGCTTTAACTTGTACATTTATTTATTTATTTTAATCTAAAAAGCATAAAGTCTTGAATTTGTTTTTTCTTATGAGCAAAATTAATCAATAATTCAAGATGAGTTTTGTGGTGCAGCGTGATGCTGGAGAATTAAGATACAACTGTTCAACACTTTGGTGAAATCAATGACAAAATCATAATTCTCTTCCTTTGTTTTCTTTTGTCAATTTGACAACAACATGTTTAAACAGCTTCACAACTCTTCAATAATGATTATAAAATGTATTTTAAAATTACAGGAAACATATTAAGATATCTGTGTAAAAAATATGGTTTGTTGTGACGATTAACTTGAAGCATTGAGAATCTTATTTTCAGATGAAAAGACAATGCAAAAGGCAGGCATTTCAAAATAAAATAACTGTTAACAAATTGCACTGCCCACGGTCTACAAAAGTGCATTTTATTATTGCTTTTAATATAGCAACATGCAGTCAGAGAAAATGGGACGTGTTGTAAAGTTTATGTGGTGGAGGGGCAGCTGTGACTCTGTTGTATTCCCTCCCCAGCGTTGCCATGTGCCAAAGTGTCCTTGCCCAAAATGATCCTTTGCCCCTGAGTGGATCATCGCTGTGTGTGACTGACAGGGTCTCTACAGTGAAAACTATGAGCAGAACTTTCTGAGAAACTCAGAAAACTTAACTGAATACTACACTATTACTGTGCTGAATGAATCTGAGTTAGTTACTCAACATGAATACAAAAGAATACAAGTTTAAGTTTGACTGTGATTAAAAAATAAATAACAAGTATTAGTTTATTTAATGATTATGCAAGAATTTCATATACTAACTTGAGCAAATTATATATTCCACCAACGATGTTAGTTTCAAACAAATTTCTTTATTATTTAAATGGTAAATGGTAAATGGAGCTTACTTTTATACCACTTTCCAGCCCCCTTTGAGGGGCCCCAAAGCGCTTCACAGTACCAGCCATCCACCCATTCATCCACCCATTCATACACACATTCATACACCAGTAGCGTGTAACATCAGTTGTTCTCAAGCTGGGGTCCTCGGAACCCTGGAGGTCTGTGAGCCGGTGCTTTGGGGTCCGCAAAACAAAACAAAAAAATGAATATTTATATATATGTATATATGTATA
>JBBPBX010056250.1:9199-22833 GCA_038048925.1 Garcialebias charrua
TATGTATGTATGTATCTATATATATATATATATATATATATATATATATATGTATGTATGTATCTATGTATCTATGTGTATGTATGTATGTATGTGTATGTATGTATGTACAGGGAACCCCCGACCTACGAACCCACCGACCTGCGAACCACGGGACCTACGAACGAGCCAAAGTAGAAGAATACCATCGACGTACGGCAGAAAAAAGTGACATACGAACGAGCCAAGTTAAAAATATATAATCGACGTACGGCAGAAAATATGTGACCTACGAACGAACCAAGTTAAAAATATATAATCGAGCTACGGCACACGACCTACGAACGAGCCCCATTACAGGTATATAATCGAGCTACGGCGAAACTGCGTCACAAAACGGCAATCGGCGAGGTGGGGGAGGGGATCGCCTTTGGCTGTTGCTGGTTGGGCATGGGCGTGACACTGCGCATGGCAGTGGAAAAGTACCGCCAGCGAGAGGGGGGGGCTGGGCTTTCTGGCGGATGTACACACAGCCGCAGTGCAGCTGGCGGCGGAGGGATCCGTACAGGTAAAGCGGTAACTATTTAAAGGGCTGCGGCCATTTTGTGCCTCGTGGTTTTCTACGGTGATTGATGGTAGAAGACAGTTACGAACAACAGCGAACACGAACAAAGAACACGAACGAAGAACACGAGAAAAAAAAAAGTACGAAGAACCTACGAGCAGGTACAGTACATTTACAGTAAATTTATATCAGTTTTAGACTAAAGCCAACGTTAGCACACGTTAGAATTAATTTAATTTGTGCTCTTAGGAGTTAGCACGTTAGCTAATTGTCGACGACGACGACACGACGATACGAGTTGTCCACGGGTCATCGAACGGGCAGGTAGGCCCAGTACTAAATGAAAAAATATTTTTAGACGAAAGCAAACGTCAGCATTCATTTTTGAACGTTAGCATTAATTTTAATTTGTGCTCTTAGGAGTTAGCACGTTAGCTAATTGTGACGAGAACGACAGGAGTTGTCCACGGGTCATCGAACGGGCAGGTACGGTCCAGTACTAAATGAAAAAATATTTTTAGACGAAAGCAAACGTCAGCATTCATTTTTGAACGTTAGCATTAATTTTAATTTTTGCTCCTTAGGAATTAGGACCTTAGCAATGGCTCCGAAGAGACCTGCAAAGTCCGCGGACGCGGCACAGGGGAAAAAACCTCGTCGTACCATAACGCTGGAGACGAAGGCAAAAATTATAAAAATGGCAGATCAGGGCATGACTCCCTCTAAAATTGGAGATGCGCTAGGGTTGCCGAGGTCAACTGTGGGGACAATAATGGCGGACAAAGAACGCATTTTGCAGCAGGTGCGTGCTTCAGCCCCCATGAAGTCCACCATAATTACAAAGCAAAGGACGGGGAGAATAGTCGAGATGGAAAGGTTGCTTGTCCTCTGGCTGGAGGACAACACACAGCGCAGAATACCAGTTGGGATGTCTGTGATCTGTGAAAAGGCAAAGAGGATTTATGACAGGCTGCAGGAACTAGGGTTGACTGGGGTAGGTGCAGGGGAGCAGGGGGGTGCGGGGGGGCAGGGGGCTGCACAGAGCGATCCGGGTGAAGGGACGTCCTCCCAGAGCGATCTGGGTGAAGGGACGTCCTCCCAGAGCGATCTGGGTGAAGGGACGTCCTCTCAGAGCGATCCGGGTGAAGGGACGTCCTCCCAAAGCGCTGGAGGAGGGACTTCGAGCAGCACATCAGGGGAGTTTAATGCCTCCAAAGGATGGTTCGATCGGTTTAGGAAGAGAAACAACTTCCACAACATCAGAGTGCAGGGTGAGCACTTTAATTTCTCATTTTTCTTTTTTAATACTGTAAATGCATACAGTACAGGTAGTCCTCGACTAACGAATATTTTTTTTTTTTCATTTTATTACAGTGTGTTACAACAGCTTAACCATGTCATTTTGTGTGCATTTAAACAGGAGAGGCAGCAAGCGCTGACCACGAGGCAGCTCAGGCATTCCCAGCAGAACTGGCTGAGATCATCAGGGATGGCGGGTACACTGCGCAGCAAGTGTTCAATGTGGATGAGACAGGGCTGTTCTGGAAGCGTTTGCCAGACAGGACGTACATCAGCAAGGAAGAACGAACCGCACCCGGCCACAAGGTCGGCAAGGAGCGTTTGACCTTGCTGGTGGGGGGCAATGCTGCGGGTGACTGCAAACTCAAGCCGTTGTTGGTGTACCAATTTAATAAACCCAGGGCCTTCAAAGATGTTGATAAATCATCGCTTCCTGTTTTTTGGGCGTCAAATAAAAAGGCTTGGGTGACGCTGGAAGTTTTTACAAATTGGTTCACCAAGAACTTTGTTCCGCAAGTGAAGCGTTTTTGCACTGACCACAGCATTCCCTTTAAAATCCTCCTGATCTTGGACAACGCTCCAGGACACCCCCCTGGTCTCACCACTAGGAACAAAGATGTTAAGGTGGTGTACCTGCCTCCCAACACCACCTCATTGATCCAGCCAATGGACCAGGGGGTTATTAGTACGTTTAAGGCGTACTACCTACAAAGAGTCATCCGTGCTGCTTTGGAGGCTACGGAGAACTCTCAGACCCTTACGCTGAAAGACTTCTGGCGTAAGTTCAACATCCATGATGCTGTGCTGAACATTGGCATCGCCTGGCATCGTGTAACTCCACAGAACATGTGCGGAGTCTGGAAGAAGCTCTGTCCAGAGCTTGTTCAGGAGGTACACGATGCCCAGGAGGTGGACCGTGTAATAGAGGATGTTGTGAGGATGGGCAGGTCACTGGAGCTCGACATGGACCAGGACGATGTCCAACACCTTCTCAGTTCATCTGGAGAGGATCTGTCCCCAGACGACCTGATTAGTCTGGACAGGCACGTCCCGGATGAGGAGGTGGAGGAGGAGGTGGAGGTCATTCCTCCAACCTTCACGAAGCAGGAGTTGGTGCTGGCGTTCAAGGACCTCGACAACTTCCTGGCGAGGATTGAGAAGCAGGACGTGGACTGTGAGAGGTTCGCCAAGGTCCGTCGGGGTGTCCTCAATGAAGTTGCGTGTTACCAGCAGATCCTGGAGGACAAAAAACTTGAAAAGGTGCAGAGCAGCATGCTCAATTATTTTCAAAGAGTCACAGCACCGCCTCCAGGATCTGCTGGTGCACCAGCTGAAAGGCCGTCCAGTCCTCCTGCAGCAAGCCAGGAGGAGGCCTTGGACATCCCAGCGGACGAGCGGCCATCCAGTCCTACTGCAGCAAGCCAGGAGGAAGCCATGGACAGCCAACCATCTCCCCAGTGAAACACGCCGCCCCCCCCCGCTCCCTCCCTCCAGGTACAGCACGTACTGTAATGAAATGTTTTTTTTTTTTTTTGGAGTTGTCATGTTACACAAATTAATTTAATCTGTTACTGTCTCTGCTTATGTTCACAGCCTTCCTCCTCCTTCCCCTCCTCTTCACCAACTCCACCATCCCATCACTGACCTGCCCACCCTCACATCCCAGCACAGCAACGTCAGAAAGGTACAGCAAAGACATGTTAATTTATTTTCTCTTTTTTTTTAAAATTACATCTACACCTACTGTAATCATCACCTCTCTCTCGACAGCCTCCAAAGCGGCACGTCCCCCTGGTCCATCCACACACCTGCTACGCACCACACCACACACGTAAGGAGAAGTTGTTGTTGTCTGTGTTGTTGTTATCAGCAGGTGTTCACGTCTGTGTGTGTTTGTGTTTCAACAGATCCACTTGCTGTTTCGCCTCATGGAACAGCGTCGGGTACCACGTACCCGTGCTGCTGCTGCTCTGCCTCCAGCCTCCAGCCTCCTGCACCTCCTCCAGCCTCCTCCCTGTGCTCCTGCTCCACACATGCACCACACACGTAAGGAGAAGTTGTTGTTGTTGTCTGTGTTGTTGTTATCAGCAGGTGTTCACGTCTGTGTGTGTTTGTGTTTCAACAGATCCACTTGCTGTTTCGCCTCATGGAACAGCGTCGGGTACCACGTACCCGTGCTCCTGCTGCTCTGCCTCCAGCCTCCAGCCTCCTGCACCTCCTCCAGCCTCCTCCCTGTGCTCCAGCTCCACACATGCACCACACACGTAAGGAGAAGTTGTTGTTGTTGTCTGTGTTGTTGTTATCAGCAGGTGTTCACGTCTGTGTGTGTTTGTGTTTCAACAGATCCACTTGCTGTTTCGCCTCATGGAACAGCGTCGGGTACCACGTACCGTGCTCCTGCTGCTCTGCCTCCAGCCTCCTGCCTGTCCTCCAGCCTCCTGCCTGTCCTCCAGCCTCCTGCCTGTCCTCCTGCCTGTCCTCCAGCCTGTCCTCCACACATGCACCACACACGTAAGGAGAAGTTGTTGTTGTCTGTGTTGTTGTTATGTGCAGGTGTTGACTTCTGTGTGTGTTTGTGTTTCAACAGCTCGTCTGCGTGCTGATCCACATCATGGATGAGCCTAGGGTGCTACGTACACCTGCTGCCTGTCCTCCTGCCTCCAGCCTCCTGCCTGTCCTCCTGCCTGTCCTCCAGCCTGTCCTCCACACATGCACCACACACGTAAGGAGAAGTTGTTGTTGTCTGTGTTGTTGTTATGTGCAGGTGTTGACTTCTGTGTGTGTTTGTGTTTCAACAGCTCGTCTGCGTGCTGATCCACATCATGGATGAGCCTAGGGTGCTACGTACACCTGCTGCCTGTCCTCCTGCCTCCAGCCTCCTGCCTGTCCTCCTGCCTGTCCTCCAGCCTGTCCTCCACACATGCACCACACACGTAAGGAGAAGTTGTTGTTGTCTGTGTTGTTGTTATGTGCAGGTGTTGACTTCTGTGTGTGTTTGTGTTTCAACAGCTCGTCTGCGTGCTGATCCACATCATGGATGAGCCTAGGGTGCTACGTACACCTGCTGCCTGTCCTCCTGCCTCCAGCCTCCTGCCTGTCCTCCTGCCTGTCCTCCAGCCTGTCCTCCACACATGCACCACACACGTAAGGAGAAGTTGTGTGTTTTTCATGTTTTCTTAACAAGTGATTTTCCAGCTGTAACTGCACATTTTCATGTTTGTGTTCATTCTTACACAGATCACATGTTGCACGTTCTACATGAATGGATGTCCTGCAACACTGTGTTCCTGGACGTCTGTTCCTCCTGCCTCTGGTGTCCTGCATGTTGCCTCCATCCATCACCATTGTGTCCTTCTACTCTTAAATGACTGCTGTCAAAACAGAAAAACTTCATGTGATGCACAGACCTGCTCACATCAGGACAATTGCACATCAGGACAACACACCTGAACTGACACATGCCTGAACTTACAGCTGGCCTAAAATGCTCCCAACATTCATTGTTGAGCAATGGCTCAGCAGTTCCATCAGATGCAGGTTTGATCATGAGAACAACATCTGTCTACCTACACTTCGGTCAAAGTAAGACAATTTTGATTCATTTTTCTGCTGCTTCTCGCTTTTTCTGAGTTCATGGACTTCTTTCTCATGCACATGGACACTCATCAACGCAACGTGCTCATGTGTGATTGCTGACATCATTTTGCTGATGTGGCTCTCTGATTTGCTGCTGTTTTGCTGTGAAAAGCTGCACTTTGACAAGTGTTCATGTGTGATTGCTGACATGATTTTGCTGATGTGACTCTCTGATTTGCTGCTGTTTTGCTGTGAAAAGCTGCACTTTGACAAGTGTTCATGTGTGATTGTTGACAACATTTTGCTGATGGGAATCCCTGGTTTGCTGCAGGTTTGATGTGAAAAGCTGCACTTTGACAAGTGCTCATGTGTGATTGTTGACAACATTTTGCTGATGGGAATCCCTGGTTTGCTGCAGGTTTGATGTGAAAAGCTGCACTTTGACAAGTGCTCATGTGTGATTGTTGACAACATTTTGCTGATGGGAATCCCTGGTTTGCTGCAGGTTTGATGTGAAAAGCTGCACTTTCAGAAGTGCTCATGTGTGATTGTTGACAACATTTTGCTGATGGGAATCCCTGGTTTGCTGCAGGTTTGATGTGAAAAGCTGCACTTTCAGAAGTGCTCATGTGTGATTGTTGACATAATTTTGCTGATGAGATTTCCTGCTGATTTGCTGCAGTTCTGATGTGAAGTTACTGATGTACAGGTGTTTATGGATGCATGTGTGGTGTAATTGTTTAGATAAGTGCTTGTAAATAAAGTTCTGTGCATGTATATAGCCCAGTATGTCAGTGTCATGCTGTTAAATGTGGGCGCGGCGGTCCGTTAGCGGTATTTCCGCGACCTACGAACAGAATAACGACCTACGAACGAGACGCTACTTTCACCCCCCACCTACGAACCGATCGACCTGCGAACGGTTCTTAGGTCCCAAACTCGTTCGTAGGTCGGGGGTTCCCTGTATATATATATATATATATATATATATATATATATATATATATATATATATATACAGGGTATATGCAGAAATTCCAGAGTTGAATTTAATACCTTTTAATACCTTTTTAATACCATCAAAATATTATTTAATACCATCACGGCACCAAGCTGTAACCGTAGCGGCAACCTGTTGTACTTCAGTTTAGAGCAACTAATTGTAAAGTGATAGATTACTGTCATTTTCTTCCTAAACTTTGGTAGTAAATGTAGTTTTATAACAATTACTGGATACATCAATTTGCTTCTTGCCTCAATAAAAGCACTGACCTACTTGTTATTTAAATCTAACTAGGGGTGCAACAACGAATCGATAAAATCGATAAAAATCGATTTTTAAAAGTGTTGGCAACGAATTTCATCATCGATTCGTTGTGTCGCGCGATTATGCATCTTTCACGGCGCCGCGGAGCTGTTTTGTTCACCGGTAAAGCTTTGTCAAAGCTGGCTGAGCTTGACTGAATAAAGTTTGAAAAAAAACAAAAAAACCTGCAGCGTCAGCGTGCTACGCCTGCGCGTGTGTGTGGCTTCTGAACAGAGCGAGGAGGGAGGAGGAAACCGAGCAGAGACTGTTTTCAAAGTCTATTTTACAATGACCGACGCGACGCAGAGAAAACTGTAAATATAAGTCCTACAACGTGTGGGAGCTCGACGCTTCATAGATAAAAAAGCTTTGAAAAGTGACGACGCGACACGAGATAACCACGCAGATGAAATGTAAACATGACGGGCTTCACCACGGTGTGAATGAAGGAAGAGCAGCAGGTAAGTCAAAACATATTTGTTCTGTTTCAAAGAGAGAAAACGTGATGCCAGTGTCTCTGGCAGCTGAAGCTGCTTGTTTCTTAGCTGTGACAGAGAATGTGTGTGTTTTTATTTTTAATGTAACGATACAAGCAGTGTTTAAATGTGTTTTATAAATAAATCTAACACAAAGATGGTGATAATTTAATGATTTAGCTTCAACTTTTAATTTGCTGGCAAAGTCTGAAGTCACTGCATTGTATGGAAGGATGAATTGCATTTAAACAGGAATTACAGTAATTTATTCATCTACTCAAGTGTGTGTAATTAGTATTTTATATTTGTGTGTGTGTGTGTGTGTGTGTGTGTGCTTGTGCGTTTAACCAAGTGAAACAAGGCATTTCTTGAGTTACTGTAAATTATGATATAATACATATAAACTCTCTCTCATTCCAGAAAACAACAATGACAGCCTTCATGATGGACAGACATCATGCACACCACAGCAAGCAGCAGAGACTGAAAGATCCTTACATGAACGTCACTGACATGAGGCCTCTGTCGATGGTTGAAGACGAAGACTTCACTGCCATGATACACACTTTTAACCCAGGTTACAATGATCCACACTTGTAATGGTAAATGGACTGTACTGTACTTATATAGCACCTTTCTATCTAATTGATACTCAAAGTGCTTTACATTGTTTATAGTAGTGTAAAGCACTACATGTCTTCATTTACCCATTCATACAGCACTCTACTAGATTACAAAGAACAAATCATTCTAAAGAGACAAATCCGAGCTTTAGCTCACATTCATACACCAATGGGGCACAAACATGGGGTTCAGTGTCTTGCCCATGGACACTTAGGCATGTGACTGCTGGTGGATTCCAAGCCCCAACTCTTGCATTGGAGGACGACTGCTCTAACAACTCAGCCACAGCTGCCCCATCCAGGTTAAAACAATCCACACCTTTAATCCAGGTTACACTTGTCCCTCAAAAACACATTTTACAAAGTAGCTACATTTTGTGCAGGTATAAATAATACATTTGTATATATGTTTGTGTACATTTATTTTTTATTGAAGCTGACTAACTTTATTTTTTAATTATTCAATATTTTACTAACAGAATAGTCAAGTAGCAACCTGTTTTTTGTGCGATTTGATATGTCAGTCAAATTTTGGAATAAAGAGGTGATAATTAAAACTTGTTTCCTTTTTTTTTTTTTTGCCGATTCATCGATGAATCGAAAAAATAATCGGCCGATTAATCGATTATTGAAATAATCGTTAGTTGCAGCCCTAAATCTAACCCAAGAGAAAAAGTTTAATTGTTCCCACACATAACATATCTCTAATGGCAAACAAAAACTGTAAACTTGAAAACAGAACAGTTTAGTTAAAATAATTCAACACTGAACACATGCATAATTCAAAAAGAGAGGGAGAAAAATAATAACTACTGTATTTTTCATCCTGTAAATTGCAGTTTTTTGCATAATTTACATGCCTTGCAACTTATAGGACGAAGTGACATATTTATAGATTTTTTTCCCATATTTATAAACCATAACACTGAAATATGACCGTTTCCATTCATTCTGACTGAAAAAAAAGTTGAATGGCATGCTGTTGTATCATGTAATAGGAAAACGTGCCTATAATGACAAATTTAAAAAAGTTCAAGACAAAAACAACTGGACTTTATTTATTATACTATTTATTATACTATTATACTATACTTTATTGTTTTTTTATTGCATTTTTTAGAATTCACCATGTCCTGGATGACTGAGAATCTTCACTATCTATTAATGACTCAATCGGCCTGCCATACTTACTCTCCCCACCTCTCTGCTTGAACCTTCAACCCAGCAGCAAGCTGCACCACGGTGGCGAAATGCAGCTAATTTGACCATTAAAGTGCATTTATTAAGAAAATGACAGACAGAAAAACACCTCTGCTATAATTTCGAGCTAACAAACAATTGTTTAGGTAATTTTCTTGTTAAATGACGGCGAAACGAGCCGCGCTCCTTTTTCCTGTTTGTCACCGCTGAGCGATCACGGAGCACACATGCACAGAGGCAGCGACATTTAAAAAAATAAATAAAGCCGATTTAACCATTTAAGTACATTTATTAAGAAAACGTTAGACTGAGACACCCCTTTTGCTATAATTTCGAGCTAACAAACAATTGTTTGGGTACATTTCTTGTTAAATGTCGGAGGATAAAGCCGTGATCCTTTCCTGTTTCTTTTTACAGACATGATCAGCCTCGGCCAGCTGTAGGTGCGCGCGCACACAGACTGACGATATGACGTCTTTGTTTTAGCTAAGGTCCTACTTGGAACATAAAATTAGAAAAGATAAATAAATTCACAGACCTTTTTTTAGACGACAGAACAAGAAAAATATAGTTGTGTAGGTTTAAAAAAATTTAATACCTCGTCAGATGACGTTTATTACTTTTTAATACTTTTTAATGGCCTTAATTTGTGTTAATTTCATTTACTACCTTTTAATACCTTTTACAACCCCGCGGATACCCTGATATATATATATATACATATATATATATATATATATACATATACATATACATATATATATATATATATACATATATATATATATATATATATATATATATATATATATATATATATATATATATCCATCCATCTTCTTCCGCTTATCCGGGGTCGGGTCGCGGGGGTAGCAGCCTAAGTAGGGAGGCCCAGACTTCCCTCTCCCCAGCCACTTGGAGCAGCTCCTCTGGGGGAATCCCAAGGCGTTCCCAGGCCAGCCGAGAAACATAGTCCCTCCAGCGTGTCCTGGGTCTTCCTCTGGGTCTCCTCCCGGTGGGACATGCCCGGAACACCTCACCAGGGAGGCGTCCAGGAGGCATCCTAACCAGATGCCCGAGCCACCTCAACTGGCTCCTCTCGATGTGGAGAAGCAGCGGCTCTACTCCGAGTCCCTCCCGGATGACTGAGCTTCTCACCCTATCTCTAAGGGAGAGTCCAGACACCCTGCGGAGAAAACTCATTTCAGCCGCTTGTATCCGAGATCTCGTTCTTTCGGTCACAACCCAAAGCTCATGACCATAGATGAGGGTGGGAACGTAGATCGATCGGTAAATTGAGAGCTTTGCCTTTTGACTCAGCTCTCTCTTCACCACGACAGACCGGTACAGCGCCCGCTTCACTGCGGACGCTGCACCTATCCGCCTATCGATCTCACGCTCCAGTTTTCCCTCATTCGTGAACAAGATCCCGAGATACTTAAACTCCTCCACTTGGGGCAGGACCTCCTCCCCGACCCGGAGAGGGCATGCTACCCTTTTCCGGCTCAAGACCATGGCCTCGGATTTGGAGGAACTGATCCTCATCCCGGCCGCATCACACTCGGCTGCAAACCGCTCCAGTGAAAGTTGTAAATCACGAACTGATGAAGCCAGTAGGACCACATCATCTGCAAAAAACAGAGAAGCGATTCTAAGGTCACCAAAACGGATCCTCTCAACACCTTGGCTGCGCCTAGAAATTCTGTCCATAAAAGTTATGAACAGAATCGGTGACAAAGGGCAACCTTGGCGGAGTCCAACTCTCACCGGAAACGAGCCTGACTTACTGCCGGCAATGCGGACCAAGCTCTGACACCGGTCGTACAGGGACCTAACAGCCCATATCAAAGGGCCTGGTACCCCATACTCCCGGAGTACCCCCCACAGAACCCCCCGAGGGACGCGGTCGAATGCCTTCTCCAAGTCCACAAAGCACATGTAAACTGGTTGGGCAAACTCCCACGCACCCTCCAGGACCCTGCTGAGGGTGTAGAGCTGGTCCAGTGTTCCACGACCAGGACGAAAACCACACTGCTCCTCCTGAATCCGAGGTTCGACTATCCGACGGACCCTCCTCTCCAGAACCCCTGAATAGACCTTACCAGGGAGGCTTAAGAGTGTGATCCCCCTATAGTTGGAACACACCCTACGGTCCCCCTTTTTGAATAGGGGAACCACCACCCCAGTCTGCCAATCCAAGGGAACTGCCCCCGATGTCCACGCGATATTGCAGAGTCGCGTAAGCCAACACAACCCTACAACATCCAGAGCCCTAAGGAACTCCGGGCGAATCTCATCCACCCCCGGAGCCTTGCCACCGCGGAGCTTTTTAACCACCTCGGCGACCTCAGCACCAGAGATCGGAGAACCCGACCCAAAGTCCCCAGGCTCCGCTTCCTCAGTGGAAGACATGCCAGTAGGATTGAGGAGGTCTTCGAAGTATTCCGCCCACATCCCGAGTTGAGGTCAGCAGCACGCCACCCCCATGAGCTAGTTTAATTGAGCTATTGCCTTCCGGTCGTGTTTTACTTTCTAAGGCTGAAGGCCTCTCCAGTTTGGTTTATGCGGCTTCTGCCTTGGAGGTTCCCAAGGACATCATTTCAAAAGTGGATAAAACATTGTTTGATTTTATTTGGAAAAAAAAGGTTCATCTAATCCGAAAAAATGTAATGATAAATAAGCTGTGCTCTGGTGGGTTTAATGTATTAGACTTACAGACTCTAAACTCCTCCTTTAAAATTAAATGGATCAAAAGATATCTCTTAAATCCAAACTCTTTGTGGAACTTCATTTCAACACATGTATTTGAAGCATTGGGTGGTCTATCTTTTATTTTAAGGTGTAATTACAACATTGACAAAATTCCGATCAAACTCTCCAATTTCCACAAACAGCTGTTTTTGTGCTGGACTCTGGTTCACAAACACAATTTCTCTCCACACAAATACTATATCTGGAATAACAAAGACATTTGTTTTAAACATAAATCTATTTTCTTTAAAAATTGGTTTGACAGAGGAATAGTTCATGTACATCAGTTATTCAACAAAGACGGCAACACTTACTCTTACAGTGAATTTTTAACTACGTATAACTTTCCAGTACTACCAAAAGAATTTGCAATTGTCTTTGATGCAATTCCATCTGGTGTAAAAATGTTGATGTCAAATCCTGTACACAACAGCACAAACTATTTAACTGAAGAATTATTCATTGGTAACTCTGACCCTTTTTTAAGTGAAAAAACAAATAACAAATGTATTAGAGAATTAATAATTAGAGAATGTATTAGTAAACCTGCTTCTATATTCTTCTGGGATAATTTATTTAATGATATCTGTTGGAAAGATGTTTGGTTGTTACCTAGAAAATACTTTATAACTAATAAGATTCGAGAAGTGTCCCTAAAGATTCTGCATAAATGTTATCCTGTAAACTATATAATCTCCAAGTACCGTCCAAACGTAGACCCAATGTGTTCACTCTGCCACAGCTCTGAGGAGACCATCATCCATCTCTTCTGGGACTGTTCTCATACTCAGGTGTTCTGGAAAGACATTTTCATGTATGTAAATAGAAAGTTAGAAATTGACCTACCATTTGACGCTAAAATTATACTGTTTGGTTTCTTTTGTCCAAATATTTCAAGTGAGAAAGTTTTTGTTGTAAATTTAATACTACTATTAGCCAAATTTTACATCCACAGCTGTAAATTCTCCTTGCTAAAACCTAGATTTATAGTGTTTTCTAATTATATTTCTTCTTACTTAGCTACTTTAAAGTACTGTACTAATGCAAAAGCTTTAAAAACTAAAACAATCTGTAACAAATTTCTGTTGTAAGCTGCCCAAAACACATTTTTGTTTTTGTTTATGTGCCTTTATTCTCTTTTGTGCTATGCATGCCTTAAGTCTCGAGCCATGTTTGACATTGTAAGTTTTTTTTGTACTTGTTTTTTCTATAAATAATAATAAAAAAAAAAAAAAAGCACGCCACCCCCACCATAAATGGTGTTGGTCGCGTACCTCTTTCCCCCCCTGAGACGCCGGATGGTGGACCAGAATCGCCTCGAAGCCGTACGGAAGTCATTCTCCATGGCCTCTCCAAAAAAGCAAAGTCATTTGGAAAAATACAGTATAGAACCAGCTATTTTAAATGAACCTGCTGCTCACTACTTCCTTCACCGTAGATGACAGCAGGTGCGGAGACGTGTGCATCCAGTGATCAACTGACCCATCCATCCATCCATTATATTTACCCGCGTCTTCCTTTTTGGGTCGCAGGTGCCCATATCCAGCCATCACTGTGCGAGAGTTGGGGTACACTCTGGACAGGTCGCAAGTCCATTTTAACCGACAGGTCAGCAGACCCATGCGGCCGGTTGACCATCTGAGCTTAACGGGACTTTTTTTCCCCCCCTTTAATAGATGGCCTCCCTTCTCACCTTACAGCCATCTTCTCACACCGAGATGATTTTTTTTAAATAGAGAGAAAGGAAAGATAGAAAGTAAGACAACAAAACAACAATTATCCACAAAAAGAGCACAAGGCAAACACACCCAACCTCCGTCTGAATCCTGAAAAGTACATGACAGAACATAGCAACGAAA
>JBBPBX010056251.1:0-22833 GCA_038048925.1 Garcialebias charrua
TATTCCTTGTGTAATTCATAACCTCACAGTTTTAGTGCAGGAGGATTATTAGTGCTGGTACATGTGAGAACTCATAAGACCTGAAACATTTGGGTCTTCAGAACCAGCTCTATCATTATACAGTACATTATTATTTTAATGTTTTTTTTTTCTTTTTGATGGTCTAGAACAGGGGTCTGCAAACTTTGCAATTAAAAGTGCCACGTTTGCCACTTTTCTTACTGACAGTTACGATGTGTCCAGAACTGCAAAACCTGCTACAACTGTGTACCATCAACTGGTGGCCCATGGACTTCAAGTTTATTGGAGATGGCTTTTCTAGCCAGTAGGGGTGATATTCCATCCATCATCTTTACCTGCTTCTTATTCTTTGGGTCGCGGGGGTCACTAGTGCCCATGGCCAGTTATCACTGTGTGAGAGGCTGGGGTCACCTTGGACAGGTATCCAGTGTATCATAGGGACACAAAGAGACATGTGTGTATATATATATATAATATAACAATTTAGAGTCACCAGTCAGTCCAACATGCATGTTTTTGTTCTATGGGAGGAAACCTTGAGAAAGCCCACATGCACAAAGAGAGCATGCAAACACCACCCAGAAAGTTCATGGTTTGAACTGGCAACATTCTTGTTGACAGGCAACTACCAAATGAACAATATTATAAAATGATATATTTATATGATATTATAGAATGAAAAATGTGTACTTATATTTTTACATTTTAATACAAAATAAAAGACCATATTTTCACATTCCTCGTGTTTTATAAAGGAAGGTGAGCAAAGCTGGAGTTTAGATAAAAATAATTTATTTAAACAGCAAAGCAAGCAAAAAAAAAAAGCTTACGAGGCAGCAAAAGTACTGTGCAAAACAGAGCAATGTCCAGACGTTTCAGAAGTGAAGAGGAGAGGTTTAAGTAAGGCTGAGGGAGAGAGATAATGGACCTTACCAAGCTCCGCCCACAGGGCCGCGTTTCATTGGCTAATACCCATAACACGTCACAGCGCAGCTTCCACGTGCGTGCCGGTCTCACAAAACAAACGCTACGGTAGCGTTTGTGAGACCGGCACCACATGCTACTTACATTGCTAGCTAGCATACGTGCAGATTTTTTCTGCGTCAGGGCTGGAAAAATTGTCCTCCACCGTCAGTGGGGTATCTGTACAGGAGATGTCAGGTACCCTGACCGTATTTGTGGAAGTAAAATTCACCGTTTCCCTATATGTGAAACTGAATGCCTTGCTTGGATCAAAGCTTGTGCACGACCACAAAACTGAACAATTATTCCTTTCACCAGCAGAGAAGGGTTGACCTGCTTTTGAAACCTGCTAGTTAACAACACGCGGTCACGATGAGAGAAAGCCACAGTTCACTGAACGTCCTGGAAGTTGGGAAGAAACAGCTCCGCTAACCCCACATGAGCTAGCTAACGCAACGAGCTCTACTGTCGATTTCACCTAAAACTGCACAAAATCGTGACACGAAGGCTGGATTTTAACTAACACACCAGACGGCTGAGCTCGTTTGCCCTCACAAAAGTCGCTGTCGGCGTGTTTAGCAGCTAAAGCAGCAACGGCTAACCAATGGAGATTACAGTTAGCATTAGCTTTGCGACCAAGGCACACAAACTTTTGCCAACAATAGAAATCGCTGATTTCAAAAGTAACCCTCAAAACCATGAATGCCTGACTTACCCAGCCTTGCAGGACAATAGGCATCAGTGATCCTGTCCACAGCTGTAATAATGCTGAGCCTGAGCGTGTGAGGAGCTGATGTTTTCCCCATCAGACGGTAGCATTAGCGGTGACGCGCACGCTGTTTGGAGGCATCGCGTGGATCAAACAACTTGATAACGTCCACAAAAAAAAATAACATGAACTTGTTGGTTCCCCTGTCCATTGTCATGGCTGATATTTTGTTGGAATCTGGCAGAAATGATACACTATTCGACTCAAAAATACCCTGCAGTCAGTCGACGCCATGTTTTTCATTGACACCAAAGCTGCGCTTGGGAGACGGGCAGCCATCTTGGAGCTTAGGGGGCGTTTCTGGGCGGAGCTTGGTAAGGTCCATGAGCACACCTGGGCAGGTATCTGATTAGGGACAGGTGTGAATGATTAAAGGCTGGAGAGGCAGAATGAGGAGTGAGCAGAAACAAAACATTAAAAAAAAAACGAAAAGTTAAAGACATGGAAATACAAAGAAAACAGACAAAGGAACAGATGACCTTGTCAAAGCTTTCTGTAAAAAATATATATATTTTTTTTTTTACAGTTTTATAAACATTAAAACACTGAACTCTGCAGGCCGATGTGATTTATTTTAATTGTTTAAGGATTAAGTTTCCTACTTAAAGCATAATGTTAGACTGTATAAAATGAGGCCAGTTTGTTGGATATCCATTTACATTTTTAAAGAAAAATAAACACTATGATTTAATTTGATTTAATTGTTTGTGTTTTATTCTTAGTGTCATCCAATATTTCTTCTCAACAACTTGTCTTAAAGATATATACAAAAAAAGAAATCTGTGGTTTGGAGAGAACGATCACGCTGTGAGACTGGAAGATGACTTAAAGCAGCTAACAAACTAGCATGATGTAGTCAACATATGTTTTACACCTTGTATTTGTACTATTTGTCACATATTTGAAAATGACAGTAAATCTGCTAAAACTAGCCATTTTCATTGTTGGCAATAATTTAAATAAAATCCAGTTTTATTTTAGTTTTGGTCAACGCCTGAAAGAGCCACATGTGGCCCCAGAGCTAGTGTTGTAGTCAAGACCACCTAACCTGAGACCAAGTCAAGACCAAGACTTTTGGGGTCTGAGACCAAGTCGAGAGCAAGACCTCAAGTCTTGGAGCTCAATCTTTTCACATGTTATCTGTCTTTTACTGTCACAACATAATGACAGTTTTAACAAATACGTAAAAAACACATGTAACTGATAAATTTAAATATATATATATATTTTTTTTGTATAAAAGTTACTGCATCTTTGTTTGCTTTTGAATTAATGTATCAGCTTTTCTAAATTTTCAAAGCTACATAAATAAAGCAGACATTCAGTGGATTTTTTACAATAATTTTCATGTTATGTGACCCACTGACACAAAACTTATCTTAAGCTACTCTACTAGACCTGACAGACGAGGCACTTGCATTTATTACTTATTTTAAAGCATTTTCTAATTTTACATAATTTATTTGTTCAAAATTTGTGGTTTTAGCTCAATATTTAATAAAAAAAATGCTTTAAATGATAAATAAATGATGGTGTTTTGTGTGTCAGATATACATAGTATTAAAGTATTAAAGAATTAACTTTCTTGTCTTGAACCACTTTGGACATGTCTGCCTGCCTGGGAGGAGTCGACGAGGGACACACCCCCAGAAACCATCTTGGCTACAGCAAACTGGTTGGTCCACATAAGTTGCTTACTTGGTGGGTTAACTTCAGTGTGCTTTGGACTACTCTGACTGAGGAAGCCCTCTGGAGTGAGGGTGAAACGTTTCTGCTAAAAAGAAACTGTCCAGATGAACTGATTGAGAATGAGCGGATTTGATACCTGGACTATTGAGAATTAACTTTCTAGTATTAAAGTAGTTTAACATTAGTTTTGTGTCAATGGGTCAAATGATGTAAAATATATTAATTTTTGTTTCTGAAAAGTGTTTGGTTCGGCAATTTGTTGTTGGTCCCTAAGTGAACCATTGCGTCTCAAAGGAGGAGCAGACTGAGCGCAGCTGACCACAATCAGACTGCCTGCTTCAGATCGAACGACAGGAGCACACCACTGAAGCCAAGTAGCTCGAATGTCCAACTTCCAACGTAAAACTAACTTCACCGTTGTAGAGAATCAAGGCTCCAGCAGAGCACGAACAGTTCAGAAACTATTTGAAATGAGAAATAAAAGCTATTTTTAACTGATTAAGTTGTGTTTTAGACTGCTTATTGCTAGAGAATCTATTCAGACCCAAAGTGCAGCCATGACTGGTTCTGAATGAGGCTTTACAGCAGACAGCCGCTCCCCTCTCTTCCAGGTACTGCCTACCGGTGCAGAATCTTTTAGTGGTACACAGTTCCGGACCGTATTATTTTCACCCCTGATTGCGACGGTACATTCTGTTGTCTGTATTGTTCTGTTGGTACGGAACTGCATGCGAGTGAAAGGAGGTGGGCGTGACTGCGGTAAAATAAAACATGTATGAGTCACGTTATCACTTGGATTTGAATCAGTACGTTTGGCATCCAATAAAAACAAAGATGTTGACAAATAAACTGGACAATATTCTGGAAATATAGTGATATTTCCACAGTTGTGGTCTTGACTGGTCTTGAAATAAAATCCCAAGTCCTCAATGTCCGAGACCGAGACAAGACTGAGACCAAATACATTTGAGTCCGAGACAAGACCAAGACCATCAGAAAGTGGTCTTCAGACCGGTCTCAAGATGAAGACCGGTCTCGAGTACTACAACACTACCCAGAGCCGCAGGTTTCAGACCCCTGCTATAGAAGATTGTCCCTTCCCCTGATCTTCACATTAGTCCGATGTCTCCCGGTGACGCAGGGTCTTGCAGCAATTCTCAGATCTCAGTAGTTAATGCCAGAAGATGTTCAAAATAGTTTTTTTTTTATTCAGGGTTTCATTACATCGTGTTAAAAGAACTGTATTTTTTCCACACAAAGAAAAAGGTTAACATTTTCTGTGTATCACACAAACTACTGTAACTGCCCTTCAGGTCCTTGCTTTGATTCATTGTCTGAACTCCAAATAATAAAAAGCAACTTCCTAAGTGAAGATAGAACCATCTGTACGGCTGTGAACTCAGAGCTACAGAGAAACCACTCTGATGACTCCAGAGATACAGAAAGGACAGTTTCAAAACGTTTCCATGCTGGCAACATCACCCGCAGGTCAAACAGACGTTTGTACGAACACACGAGTCCTTCAGCACCTGCAGAGTTTTTTCTAGAAGAGCACGAACAGAAGGGTTTGTTTGTGAACACAGCTTTACTGTGAGTGCTGCCTCTCCAGTTCTCCATCATCTGCTTCCTGCCGATCGGTTGGCTCACCCCGACGACTCGCCATTCTTCCCCTCATCCCTTCTCATTACAGCTCTGCACATTTTCACATTAGTCGTGGGCGGCTGATAAAGTTGCATTGTTTAATGAGAAGTAGTTTTTTTTTTTTTTTGTAGCGTCAGGTTGGTTTGTTTACCAGATCTGAGCTTGTGGGAGGCTGGCATCTGTTTATGCATGAATTGTAAGCATAAAGTGTCAACTTGGTAAAATAAAAAAAGTAAAAAAAGGTTGGAAAATATTTAACATCTATGAACAAAAGGACACAAAAAATAAATGTGTGGTTAAAAAAATATATATAAAGCTTCACTGAAAAATAAGATTTAAAGAAAAAGTAATTTTGAGTTGGACATACTCTACACATACAAATAACTGAAAGTGATGAAGGTGAGAACAGCCAAAACACAAACCTGAGACAATCATGGAATCGTTTACAAATATTTTTATATCTATCCCCATCAAATGCATCAGGAGTCCTACCTACTAAAGCTGAGCAGTTACTAATTCAACCCAGTTAAAGATCCAAATCATCTCACTAAATCAGGACCCACGAGTCCGATATCTAAATTACATAGGATCCTCCATGTCCTCTGGCAGACTTCCACTTAGTCCTCAAATTAGCAAACTCACTGAAAACCGCCCCCCAAATAAATCATGGGAAATACCGCACATTCTTGAGTTTAAGTTCAAGTTTATTGTAATTCATATCACATGTGGTACATAAAAATATAAAGTATAAAAAGAAACAGTATATAAGGATCCAAGATATACGCTAAATAAATAGGATTACATACTGAACATACATTAAGCATAAGTTAACGTGTTGGTTACATTGTTTTCTATTTGCACATACATTTTTTTTTTGTTTTATCACCTGCTAGGTTGTTAAATAAATATACTACTGGTATATCTATCTGAATATTGCATATTCACCAAAGTGAGTGATAAACTGTGAAGTAGGAATAGTAGGGGAAGATTCTCAGTCGTCCAGGACATGATAGAATCAAAAAAGGCGTTCAATACAGAAACAACTGGACTTTATTTGTAACAGAAAATGTTTCGCTTCCCATCCGGGGAGCTTTATAAATTCAATGAGCAGGCTGTGAGTGAGTGAAGGTTATGAACAGGCTGAGGTGACACGCACCAACCTATGTAAATTGAAAGCAAACACACACACATATTTGAAGTAACACATACATGTGACACATTCAAAGTTCAGCGTGTGAAAGCAGGGTTTACAGAAGACACACACACATCCTACTGTATGTAAATTGACAAATCACATCTCACACCTCAACAGAAGGGACCTCTCAAAGTCCTTGCCAGTCTAATTCACAAACGAGGCTCCTCTGTTCTCATCAGGTGCGTCTGGGAACCAAACCCAGGACCGCACTATAAGTTTTAGAAAGTTGAAATCTGAGGCCTCCTCCTCTGTTTAACGATGGTTTCTCTCGTTTCACATAAATCGTCTCCTTCACACCTCTCTCAAACCACCTGTGCTCTCGGTCCAAATTATGTACATTCTGGTCCTCAAATGAGTGACCCTTGTGCCCCTTGTCCGTGAGGTGGACACCTCATCACTTAAAGAACTCCACTGATTTGGCCAACAAAGTTTAACATTTGAAGCTGACCGTGGGAGAAAATCTTGTATTGCATGATGGGACTTCTCTTCTCACAAGCATACCCATTTCTGAAGCAGTAGAAACAGTCAAAAAAATGACTACAAGACAAGGATTTGAACAAAAGGACCAACTTCACCCCAGACCACATCTGCACCCTGCTGGATCTCTGCCTCTCCACCACTTATTTCAAGCTCAATGACAGTTTTTACAGACAGAAGCACAGCTGTGCCATGGGATCTCCAGTGTCACCCATTGTTGCCAACCTCTACATGGAGGAAGTGGAAGAGAGAGCCCTACACTCCTATGAGGGAACTACTCCAAGCCATTGGTTCTGATATGTAGATTATACCTGATTAGATTATACACATTAACTAGGTCGATAACAACATCAAGTTCACCAGAGAGGATGCTAACGACAACAAGCTGCCTTTTTTGCACTGTTTGGTTCACATAGAGGGAGAGGACAGTCTCAACATTGAAGTTTACAGAAAACCAACCCACACAGACCAGTATCTTCTGTTTGACTCTCACCATCCATTGGAACACAAACTTTCTGTCATCAGAACTTTACAGCATCGGGCCGAACACATCCCAACTAAGACAGAAGGGAAGGCAAAGGAACAGAAACACATCGAAAAATCTCTCCAAACATGTGGATATCCTAACTGGGCCTTTGTCAAGTCAGCGAGCAAATCGACAAAACACAATAATGAACAGAAAAAGGTGAACAGACAGAAAAACATTGTCATCCCTTATGTGGCTGGAGTATCAGAGAATTTCAGAAGGATTTTCAACAAACACAACATCCCAGTACATTTCAAACCCAACAGGACTTTCAGACAGAGGCTGGTGCACCCGAAGGACACAACACCCACACACAAACTGAGTAGTGTAGTGTACGAGGTCCAGTGAAGCGAGGACTGTCCAGACCTCTACATTGGAGAAACTAAACAGCCCATTCACAGAAGAATGTCCCAACACAGGAGAGCTACCTCTTCTGGACAAAACTCAGCTGTTCACCTCCACCTCACGGATAAGGGTCACTCATTTGAGGACCAGAATGTGCATATTTTGGACCGAGGGCACAGGTGGTTTGAGAGGGGTGTGAAGGAGGCGGTTTATGTGAAACGAGAGAAACCATCGTTAAACAGAGGAGGAGGCCTCAGATTTCAACTTTCTAAAACTTATAGTGTGGTCCTGGGTTTGGTTCCCAGACGTTTCGCACCTGATGAGAACAGAGGGGCCTCGTTTGTGAATTAGACTAACAAAGACTTTGAGAGGTCCCTGTTGTTGAGGTGTGAGGTGTGATTTGTCAATTTACATACAGTAGGATGTGTATGTGTCTTCTGTAAGCCCTGCTTTCACACGCTGAACTTTGAATGTGTCACATGTATGTGTTATCTCAAATATGTGTGTGTGTGTTTACTTTCAATTTACATAGGTTAGTGCGTGTCACCTCAGGTATAACCTTCACTCATTCACATCCTGCTCATTGAATTGATAAAGCTCCCCGGATGGGAAGCGAAACATTTCTGTTACAAATAAAGTCCAGTAGCTTCTGTATTGAACGCCTTTTTTGAGTAGTTCAAGTAGTAAGTAGTAGTTTATTTTATCATTTTGAAAACACATTTTAATATTATAATAGTTTTATATTAAGGCATTTTAAACCGTTCCCCTCTTGTAAAATTTTAACAATGTTTCTAAACTCTAAACGCTCTGAAAGAGCACAGAATAGTTTTAGTTGTTTAGTTGTTAGTAGTTGTTTTAGTGTTTTAGTGTTTAAATGTTTACTGTTGCACCGAGGGACAGAGAGAAATGCAATTTCAATCCTGTGTATGTCCTGTACATATTGCAGTTTTGACAATAAAGTTGACTTTGACTTTTGACTTTGAATGTCATGATATCAGCTCTCTGACTCCAGCTGCACTCTGACCACGCCCACTTCTCTGATCTGCGTGGAGATCAGCTGATCAGAGTCAGTCAGAGTCAGAGTCAGAGTACTTTTATTAACCTTGCACAAGTTTGCACCAGTACAGCGTGAATATGTACGCACAGTCATCCTGAAGGGGGCGAGTGTGTGAAACTGCTGCTATCAGACCATGTGAGACATTATCTTACGTTATGTTCTTCAGCGCGGCCTCTCCCATCCGTATCGGGGATGAAGGTCAAAGGTGTGAAAACAAGGAAAGAACCATGAGGGTCACAGCGTTGGTGTTAAAAAAAAGATATATCACATTTTGTCTTTCAGGACACTACATGAGACATCAAAAAACTCTACCAAAAGCACATTTAAGACAATCACATGTTGCATTTTGAGATTGAGGCAGTGAGATTTCTGTCCATGAGACATTCCAGATAGCAAACAGTTCTGAGATGTAACCAGCCGGCCTCCGATAACGCTCATAGAAAAGTTATCCGGGGGGGTAGCGGTAGGTGCAGCTGTTTGCCTCAGTAAAACACGTCTCAGGAGAAATTTGATATTCAGCCTTTTCCAAGGCTGTTTAGGGTAAGTAAGTAAGTAAGTAAGTAATGTTTATTTCTAGAGCGCTTATCACAGACATAAAATCACAAAGCGCTGTACAACAAAATCAATGGCAAAAGTATACACAGAATAAAACAAGCATAAAATCTACAAATATCAATCAATGCAAGATACAATAAAATCATGACATAAAAGCCTGAGCAAATAAAAGTGTTTTCAGTTGTTTTTTAAAAACCTCAACAGAGTCAGCAAAACGAAGCTGCAGGGGCAGACTATTCCAAAGCCTGGGGGCCACTGACTGAAAGGCCCTGTCCCCTTTAGTTTTCATCCGCGTACGTGGAACATCCAAGAAGTTCTGGGTCTGTGATCGTAGGTCACGGGCAGCAGAGTATTTAGTCAAAAGCTGACAAAGGTATACAGGAGCCTGGCCATTTAAAGCTCTGTACGTGAGCACAAGGACTTTAAAACGGATTCTAAAACGGGTAAGTCAGATAAGGATTACAAATATTTTTCACTTCAGGCACACAGTATAATTTCCTTCAGCCTTGAGTCCTGTTGGGCAACACTGATTCAAATATGGTCCAATTCGGGACTTTTTCCACTGATCCAAGCTGTGGCCCTTAGATGTTGACCAGTACAGCATCCAGAGTCCCAATCCGAGCGGATGATCTGCGATCCTCAGAGATCGTGTTCACCTTCTGGATTAGCTCGTAAACAGGCGTCCAGAGTCCCAATCCGAGCGGATGATCTGCGATCCTCAGAGATCGTGTTCACCTTCCGGATTAGCTCGTAAACAGCTGATTTCCGAGGTCACGGCGCAGATCAGACTTCGGGTGCTCCAGCATTAGGTCCTGCTGAATCTCCCTCATTTGCCGATAGGCCAGTGCTCCACAAAACGCCAAAAAAAGCAAAGCGCTGCCATCGTAAATCCAATTTAATCCAGATTCTTCACATCCCCTCAGAGCACAGCACAGAGAGCGAGACGCTCACCATTCCATCGGAATCCATGGCGTATCCTCTCGTTTCGTCTGCGGGGATGGGCCGGCTCCCCCGTGCCTTGCCTTTTGTTGAAATCTTTCAGTAGAATTGATTGCCCATACCACCCAATCCATCTTAATCTTCGTTCGAGGTGCTTCATGAGAAGCTGCAGACAAGACAAGAAGCCGCAGCAGCAGGGGGGGAAGGACGGGGGAGGAAAGGACAGAAGCGACTGCCTCCTTCAGCTGCCAGAACAGANAGCAAGTGTTGAATTTGTCCAAACTTCACTCCAAGTGTCAGGGAAGATTTTTAGACATCTAGGAAAATCTGTTTTTTTAATTTATTATTAAATAAAGGTGTTTTTTTAAGACGTTTTGCTTCTCATTTTTGGACTTTTCTCAACTTGATGAAAACTATCACAGACTGAAGTGAGTTGCTCCATTTTTGCAAGCTGAACTCTAATGCAAATCACTCTTCAAAACATCTCTGATGTGCACGAAACAATTCTTAGGAACAACTGAGATTATCTAGAATTGTAGAAATGTGTTTTGTCAATTTTAATAGAGAAAAACCGAGTTATTTGCCCTTTAAATGTGTTTAACCTCCTAAGACCCAAACTCTATACTGTATGTGGATGCCAAGTTGTCCACATATGTTCATTCATTCAACCTTTATTTAAACAGATAAGTCACATTGAGCCTCAAAGACTCATTTACAAGTGAGATCTGTTGGACAGACAATAAATGTGGTGAAAAATAACCCATAGGGTTTAGAGACAAAAAAAATCCTAACACATTTTTGACCTCTGAAGGTCAAAAATGTGGTAATGCAAAAAATCTTGCACACAAGCACATAATGACACCGACATTACGCAGAGGGCGGGGGACTCAAATGAACTAAGAAAAATGTGGATGCCAGGTCCTAGTAGGTCAATGTCAAATTGATAAATAGGTACTGTATTAATATTGCCCTCTATTGAAAGCCAAAGGGTGATCATGTAAAATATCTCACAACCCACCTGAAGGATTTTGACCCACTTACCCCAGGGGTCACTTCTTTCTGGTTAACAAACAAACAAACAAACAAACAAAAAACTAAAATCTACAAGCATTTCTTTTGAAATTAGTATTTAAAAAAAGGCAGAGTACATATTTGTAGTCAAGTTTTTTTTGCTCCCCTCCTCTTCATGTTTTATGCATTTAGAAGGCTTGAAAGTGACTTCTTCAAAAAGCCTCGCTGGCTGATGATTGCAGAAAATAAATAGCTGGGCGCACCGTGGGACTGGCCTGGACCAGCCTCAGATTCCCACGACCCCTCCTCTCCACACACACACACACACACTGAGGAAGAGGCTGCATAGGCGCACAGGCAAACAGCGCGGAGGAGACACACACAGAGAGGCAGAGCAGCGCTGCACCACTTTTATTTACAATAAAAGCTACATTTCAGGCTCTGCTGTTGCGCATCGCTCTGACTCACACACCAGGAGCCAGTGGAGATCCCATAGGAGGAAATTTTTTGGGGAAAGTGTGAATCTCCTGAAAATCAAAGTGGAGGAGTTGGATTATGTATTCTGATGATGCCGAGGAGCCAATTTCTGCTTCAGATTTACCTCCAAAGCAAGGCAAGTATCCACTCTGAATGTATACAGATGAGGAAGTCCGTCAATGAGCAACAGTGCTAAATGAATTATTACAAAACGCTGCAGATGCATGCCTAAAAGCACTTCAGGTGTTCAACTTGACCAGAAACGCATCGTCTTGGACTCGAAGCGCCCCTTGTGTCCACTTGAGATGAGATGATGAGTTCAGTTGAGACATGGCTCGAGGACTGCAGTGAGATGTGGAGAGAAATCTTAAGAGCGGCTCAGTAACAGTGAAGTTCTGGTTCAGGCTGACTGAGGCGTGTGTGTGTGTTGCTCCACAGAGACACGCAGAGAACTGCAGAGAGGTTGGCATCTCATTAGCTCGACCACATGTCTTATTAAAACAGCTATTTCCTGTTGTGTGCAGTGCAGGGTAAACCGTCCTCTGCTCACTCACAGATGCTCAGTTCAGGGCGTTCATGCTTTTTTTGTTGTTCTCTATGTTTAGTCTGAAGCCAGAGGATGACAGCTGCCAGTCCAGCCTGCAGCCCCACCTCCTCCTCCCACTCCTCACCTGTTTGCCTCCCAGCATTACACAGACACCTGAGGAAGAGCAAAGCCCTCCAAAGCAACCTGCGCCTGGGCTCCGCTCCAGGCGTGTGGCTCCTGCTGGGGGCACTGGTGGTGCTGGTGGGCATGTGCGTAGCAGTGGCGGGCTACGTTTCTGCAGGGCCAAAGCCGTTGGGCAGACGTGGTGGCACCCACATCGAGAGGATGAAGCTGGCCGGCCCCGTGGTCATGGGAGTGGGCCTCTTCATCTTCATCTGCGCCGCCACGCTGCTGTACGAGAACCGGGACCGGGAGACCCTGTCAGTAGACACGCCTGACGACATGGAGGATCTAAAGGGGGGGAGCTGCTGGGAGGACTCGCAAGATCCAGATGGAGAGCAGACTTCTTGGGCCACTCCGGTTCACATACTCCCCCTCTCAAGCCAGAGCCCCCCGTTTCCTCCTCCGCCTCCCTCCACCAGCAGCAAACCGACACTGCCACCTCCTCCTGACGCAGGAGACAGAAAAGAAGGAAAGTCCATTCTGCTGACCCGTGTTCTGCACCACCAGGAGCCCACTCCTCACCCACCCTCACCCTGCCTGTCCCTCTCTCACGACTCTGTCCACTCAGACTCCTCCAAATCGAGTGAGATCACCGTTAACGGACGGACAGACTCCGAGCTGCCTCAACACTGACTTCACCAACCTGGCAACACGCACACGAGCTATGCATTCCTCAATAAAGAAGATGAGATATATTTACTGGTGTGTTTTGGTGCCTGAGTGGCGCAGCGAGTCACTATTGAGGACCTTTTGTCCCCCCTGACTCACAGTTTAAAAAAGCTGGAGCTATGATGTTTGATGTCAGCTCTCCATCTTGTTGTCGTAGCCTCAAAAATCCTTTCTGCTTTGACCATAACTGGATGTGCGGGAATGCTTGCTGACAAGTTATCCTGCTGCCATTCTGAGACGAACAGCCTCTTTTTGACTTTTCTCCGGGTGGAGAGGTTGGCTTGAGTCTTATGCCTCATCCTCACCTAAAGCATATTGCGCTTCCAAAAATCTCCAAATGCACTGTACTGGCTGCTTGTCAACAGATGACTGTCCTCATCTAACGCGTCTGCAGTGGGAGGAGGAGCGTGTTGGTCCTCTTCCGCTCCGGTGTTTGTTTATTTCCGGTCTCAGAAAAATGGCAGACGCAATACGAAGAATTGCCTTGTTGTACTTAATCTACAAAGCAGCAACACGCAGACGCCGTGCACAACGACGATTCTGGATTCACCCCACATGAGAGGCGTCATGAATTCAGTGAATTTCACCATCTGATGATCCAAGAGCTGCGCGCAGACGAGGAGCGCTTTCAGCTGTACTTCCGTGTCACCCGCGCCCAGTTTGACGACCTGCTGTAAGTTTCTCCTTCATGTTTACCGCGGGATTTTTTTCATCTGTTAAACGTTTCGCACGGTGCCCACCTAATTCCGTCCCGTCGTCGTGGCGTGATCACATGGCAGAGTCTCTCCTGATTGGTCCTGATTGTTTGCTGCTGAGCAGCGAGCTGAATCTAGCTGTGGAAGCACGGAATGGCGTGCTTCCACAGCAAGGCATCCGAGCAGCACAGTCGCTGCTCGGATGCGATGCTGGAGTAGAAAACAGCTGCTGCTCACTTTCGCGCTGCTTGCATGCTGTGGATGCGCCGCGACACGACCCGCTGCTCCAAGATTCGCGTCCCCATAGACTTCAATGTAAAATGGCTGTTTCGGCTGCGCGAGATGCGTGCGGTGGGGAAGTAGCATAAGTCTCATCTCGCATGCAGTCCTGGCGCGCAATCTCGTTTTTATCGTGTGGGAAATGGGGTTTCAGCCTAAACAAGAGCAGCACAGGCCACACTCTGCTCACTGGACACCTACAAACCAGGCTGCAAATACCAGCTGGAGCTCTGAACGTGATGAACATTTGAATTTGGATTCCCATGTTCAGCTGCTCTGTCTTTGTGGTGGTGGGAGTGAACGAGACGAAATGACCAACATCATAAAAAATTAAAATATTCTGACGAGGCTGTTATGATTTATTCTTAACGTGGCTTAGCTGAGAAAGCCGTTGAGTAACTGAGGCCTCGCTCTCCCACCATCACGACCTTTCATCCTCCTTCTTGTCATCATCTGATTCCTACACTTTATTCAAATTCTCATTTCTCCATCTCAATCCTTAGCAGCTGAGAAATAGTAAAAAAGAAGAAGAAAAAAAAAAACCAAAGCAGAGGAAAATGTTAGCAGGTACCAAATGAGCTTGTTTAAACAGGCGGGGGAAGGGGAGGAGGAAACATGGGGTGGGTTTTATTTTAATTATCTCCAGCGTTTTCTCCTTCAGTCTCTATTGGAGATAACTTTAAAAGGTTTTATGGGTGCTTCAGGACTGATGAGTATTTCCTTGTTGTTTGGGCTCGTGCTGGGATCCTGCCATACAGACGAGCAAGACTGAAGTGTACAACAATCTGTGCTGGTTTCACATGATAAAAACAGCAGCCGTCGTATAGGAACTGTTCCGAGGCGCTTCAGAATCTTGATTCAGTCCTTTAATATCTTCAGCAGAAAGCAGCCCACTCTTCACTCTCACCCGTTTGGGAGTCCAGCTCAGTGTGAGATGATCTCACGCGGTTGCACTCGGAGAGAAACTGGCTGCGTTGCAAACGCTAAAACCAGTGCTTATACATTTGGTGTCTCTGATCCCGACACTCAACTGATGAGAGGGAACGGCGTCAGCACATATAAGTCGCTGCCACACATTTGAGTAAAGCTCCTCACTCATAGATCTGACTGGCTGTTACATAAGTCAGCAGCGCAGCAGGTTTTGTTGCTGCACAGAGAATATGACTGAGTCAAATCCTCTCCTCTCAGAGAATTGTGCTCTGGTGTGTGTGTGCACTGATACATATCTTAGCAGACGGACAGGACGCTGTAAGCTGCTCAACTGTACGCTGACTCAGTACAAACACAGTTCCAGCAGACTGAAAACTTCAAAATGAAACAGGTTAATCGTTAAATTTCACTTTTTTTTCATGGGGGGGCAGAAAAGAGTCGTCACGGAAAGTTAAAAGCATCAACTGGAAGTGAGAGATGTGTGGAAAAACACTCCTGTTGTTCTTCAGTAAAAACTGTGGAACAAACACAATTTCCCAATAATGTTGCTCATAAAATAAACTACATTTTTGGATATCAAGAGAAACATTAAGTCTCTTCTAATTGGGTTTAATTTTTCCGAAGCAAATCCACAAATCTCTGCAGCGACTGGCTTGAGGCCTTGCAGCAGGTATGACAAGTGCTTTACTCACTAATCCAATTTCAGTGCGGCTTCCGGCTATCTCGGTTGTCCTCGGGGACCAGTCAAAGACGGACACCTGCTCAGAATGAAAGGACTGATGTTATTTGTTTTTGCCATCTCAGCGCTCACACCTGCTCAAGGTACGCCTGGTTTCCACTAAAGGCAGTTTGTGTTGTTCTTTAAAGACGTTTACACACAGCTGGATCTGGCTCCATTAGTTTCCTTACAGCTCATCAAGTACATTTCTGATAGCTGCTTCCATGATTTAAATCCATTGCAATCACATAAGCTACAGTAAATGGTGCATTTATAACTTTTAAATAAATGTGACTTTTTATTTTCTGTTTAACTAAAAACAACAAAAATGTCAACCAGATAAGGAGGCGAGTCATTAAAATTGCTTGTTTTCTGCTTGCTGCATCAAAAAACTGCAACAAAAAAAAAAAACTAACAGAAAAATTATTTCTACAACAGTAAGCTCTTCGGCTTCTCAACAAGTTGTACTTTTTGGTGAATATTTTAATAAAACTTCTGCTTCTGTGGTTTTCGCAGAAGTACTTGTGATCAAATGATGTGTAACTTAATTTCCGTGTGTAAAAAGAGCGCACAAAGCCCAGCAACATGACTTCCTACTACAAATCTTCCAAGTTCATCACAAGATTCAATTATCACCTGAAACAACGATTCTACATTTATAACCTTCATCAAAACAAAACTAAAGAAGACTAACAAATACTGCAGGTATGCAGAATTAAAACTCTGTTCAAAACATTTACAAAAAACAAATTTAGAGTTTGAGGATACAAAGGTAAGTTCTCTTGCTAATGAGCCACGCCTCACCTCTCTTTTGTCTGCTGGTTAAACTGAGCAAGCTCTAACAGGATCAACGGGGATAAGGGTTGTGAGTGCGGCTCACGCATCTAATGGCTCTCAAGAAGAAATCTAAAACTTCTGATAATGACCCTCACATTTTTGTTCACAGATAGGAGTTATTTGAAAATAAAAACGAAACCTTTGACTTTGAGTTTAAAACTAAGAGGAATAACAGACGTGGGACTCGGTTTGTCCCACTCTTGCATTTTATTCTCCTGACAACATCTCTTGTATCCCCCTTAACCGTCTTACTAAAATATATCATAGTATAGTGTATGAACTTTTTTTTTCTTTCCTGACTACCAACAGAAGAAGAAGCAGCTTTACAGACTGCAGTGCAGCAGAACAAACAAAATGTTCATTTCTGATGTGCTAAACTGAATGTGTTGGACAGTCTGGTTAAACACTCCCAAAATAATGTGTCAAAAAGACAATTAGATTACATAAATGGCTTAAAATATTTCATTTTAATCTGTTTGCTTTGTTGTGCAGAATTCATTGCTGTTACTGTGGCTTAGGCTAGATGTCTTTTGGCAGAAAGGAACTCAACAGTTTTGAATCTCTGAGGCTTGTTTGTTTGAAAAATAAACAATTACCGGTAAGTACTGAAACGATCATATTTGTATTGGTCAGCTAAAGTTATAAAACTGATTTAAGTGTTTTCCTTTTCGTTTAGAGATGTGGAAAAAATAAAAATCCCAGTACAACTGTTGTTCTTTGAGGTCAGGTGAGGAAGAGGAGAGGCTGGAAACTCTCGTGGAGTCAATGGGATTACAAGACGTGGAAGATTATCTTGAGTGTTTTCGGTGTGACCTTGGCTTCTGGGATGCTTGCTACACGACTGAAACCAAATGCAGCCACGGGGAGCGTTGCTACACGGGCCGAGCAAAGGCAGGTGCGTCAAACAGCACGGTGATCTGTAATCTTATAAACGTGAGATCTACAGAGGTGGATTTAAAAATCAAATACTGACCACGCTGAATGTTATCTTGTCTCTTCAGCTGATGCTCTGGACATTAAGATGCTGGGCTGTGTAAAAGCGGAGGAGTGCGATGTGGAGACAACAGTGACGCTCTTTTCGAACAACACCATCTTTGTCATGACCAGATCCTGCTGCAACACACCTTTCTGCAACTCAGCACACACACAGAGTGTCCCCACACTGCTGCATCTAAATGTGGCTTTCTTAACTGCCTGGCACCTTACTGAAGCCTTGATAGGATAATTAACGGGCATTCGTTTAATTTGTTTTAAAAAAAAGATTGTGTATTGAAATAACTTTAATCATATGACGAAGGATTTAGGTTAGGTTTAAATATTCTTGGTACCACTTTCCACTAACAGCCCCATTATAAAGCATGAACAATAATTTATAAAGTAGCTATAAAGTGCTGTTCTTACACTGAAGTGGATCCACTGCATGACCAAGTGCTGTAGTTTTATCATCATTTAGCGTTTAAATATCAAACATTGATCACTAAGTTACCTGAATCAAAGCACAACACCTGATGTTGCCAGATAAGGAGCAGCTTTAACGTAAGAACAGTGTTTGATAAGATTATAAATGCTTCTTAGTGTTCACAAACTCATGATTAACCTAGTTATTAAGCATTAATAAAGTCTTTGTAAAGGGCACCTTCAGTGGTACCAGCTTTTGTACTGACTTACAAAGTAGACAACACTAGATAAATATAACAAATATTTTAATTGTTTTTATATGATTTATTAAGTGAATAAATGAACCCATTCATTTTGTTTTGTACTGAACACCTGAAAATATATTTGTTGTATTAAAGCAAACCCATGCTTTCTTTTATGTTACATTACCCATTAAAACCCAGTTGAACACAAATACTTCTGTGTAATTTAAATAGAATTATTGTCATAAATTTGTCATATCTGTACTTTGTCTGCAGGCGAACCTCACTGGGATCTTGCTATTTTTCAAAACAAACCTAAAACATTTAATCACTGAACACACTGACCACAGAAGTGTGGAAACACGTCGGCTGCAGCAGACGAGTTCAGCTGTGGTTCAGCTTCTCTCCAGCAGAGGACAGGAGCTCATCTTTCATAAAGCTCTGCAGATCCAAATCTTTGTCCTCCAGGTCGAGACCCAGGAACCTCGCCACCACAGAGCTGCACCTGTTACACATACACACACCTTCTTGTCTCACACACTTGCTTTATTCTCGTTTTAATTCAATTCAATTCAGTTTATTTATGTGGAGCCAAATCACAACAAAGTTATCTCAGGGCACTTTACAGGAGCATTCACATACAGTACATAGAAAAGCCAATTACGGTAGTAAAGTTCTCTATCTAAGGAATCCAGCAGACAAGTTGAATCTTGGCTTTGTTGCAGTCTCCCAATACAAACAAATAAAGTTTGACAAACCTCTTGGTCTGCTCATCTGATGATGCTTTGTCAACGTGTTTGATGGGCTTCCCTGTCCTGTAATGCTCAGACACCTTAACAAACACAAACATGTGCTCAGCGAGGTTGTTTCTGTGACTTTCTGCATGTGTGTGTGTTTCTATGTGTGTGTGTGCTGACCTCTACAGCTCTGCGTACAAGACAAGTTGGCAGACCTGCCAGTGTAGCAATGTTGGCAGCATAACTGGACTGGCAAATTCCTTCCTTCAGCTGGAACAGAAAGACCAACTCATCTCCATTCACGGCCGTCTCTAGAGTCTACCCAAAACACACACAGACCCGCATGACAGGCATTTAATCACTTTGTCATATTTACAAGGGTTAAGAAAACAAGATATCTAACTTGTTATTTGGACATTTCTGCTGTCAAAACTATCCTTCAGGCAAAGGCCAGTTTGTTTCTCTACCAGAAACGACAGAAGGCCACTGGTTGGTAGCAGGTCCAGCTGCAGCAGACTGTGGAAGTTGGTCGCCAACAGGATGTGAGGAACATCTACCAGAGACTTCTTCAGCCAGTGAGAGATTGATGAAGCCAGTAAAGACAGGCCATCCACCTGAGCAGGGAACAAAAACATTATTCTGCTGCCGTTGGTCAAACTCTTCTGTTGTAATTCATGTTTTTAGACAAACATTTGATAGTGTAAGACTGAGCTGCTGTAAGAAATAAAGCAATTAACAGGATCAATCTGAGAACTGGTCTGCAGATGAAATGTTAAATAATCAGATTGTCTTTTTTTATATATTTTTCTGGACAACAAAATGTTAATAAAGCATCCTATTTGAAATGATGAAAATGTAAAATGTTACAGGATGAGTACCGGTAATCAAAATTAAATCCGCTCTGCAACTGAATTACACTGTACTTGTGTTCTACTTGACACACCAAAATAAACATTTACTGTTTTGTCATCGTTTGATCTTGAAGTACATCAATAAATGCCAACAGGCGCCACCTTGAAGGAAGAGAATCAGCAGTAGCAGCTATTAGCGCTGTAGGGGGATTTTATTCTAAGTTCTAATGCTGAACAATAAAAAAGTGAGCATGGGTTTGTATAATATGACAGAATATGCAACAAATTAATCAGTCGTGGCACTTGTGCCACCTGCAGGCCACAATTCTACACTTCTGTTGTCTTCAGTGCAGTAACAAGTTGTGAATTCAACTCATACAGTATATAAACTTAATTATCCATTTAGAGGTTTATTAGGCAAAGAGTTGCTTATTTACATATCTGGCATTTATAGAGATACATTTGAACTCATTAGGATAGTATTCAGTAATCAAATACTTTTGGGTTGAATCTGGATGTGGCTTGTCGCTCAGATATTTTTTTAATTACGCTAATCAGGCCAAAATAAAAAATTGACAAGCTTTTTTCCTGAGAACAGCTTGTCGTGTGTGGCATTAAATGGTACTACTGTACTGTATATGACTGGCAGAGAGAAACGTTATTGCCAGACTCCTTAGCAAAATGTGTTAAAAAACACCGGAGACTGAAGAGAGCTTGAAATTTAATTGTCTAAATTCAACTAACAATACTGCTGACCCAATCACACTGCATCACTGTTTATTCATATTTATGGAGTAAAGATGGGTTCTGCTCATCGTGCACATTTGCTGTTTTGATTTACTAAATGTGTTTTATTTATTGGATGTCTCTCTTCAGTGATGGCAGAGATTAACAAAACTATGAGCAGTTTTTCTTTTTCTATTTCCATCATCACAGCAACACTTCATATAAAGTGTTAGAGGAGGTGAGAAAAAAAACATCATTTTTAGACTAAACAAACTACTTTTTTGCATTAGGTAGGTAGATTTTTTTTTTTTTAAATTGGAGTATGGGCATACATTTGGACCTAATTCACAAAGTGGTGGGACAAATTCTGTCTTACAGAGTTAGTTCCTTTTCCAAATTCATCAATGAGCACCAATGAGTTGCCAGTACTGGAGTTAAGAGCCAGGGCCATCTGGGGGGGAAAAGAGCAACAAGCTGTTATTTAACACTTTAATTGTTTGTGTGCAAAGGATGTAGGAAGAACAATCAGTGCTTCTTAAAAAACACTCAACAGGTGGGGAGTGGGAGAGGAGCTAAAGGGCAGGAGTGTTGGAATTTGTACACCCGCACAAATACTGACATGTGCGTGTTTTAAACTGTACGTGAGACGTGCCTGATTGAGATCAATCATGAAGGTGCTGAGGCCCACAGAGATGGACTCTCTGCTCTGCATGCGGGTGAAGATCCCATCCACCATACCAATCTCTGCCTCCTTCGCCGGGACATCTGAGCCGATCAGAGCCATGAACACAATCAGAGCCACCTGGAAAAAAAATCCAAACAAAGACCTGTTACCTCTACCTGTGTCTCTTACTCAAACAGAACCTCATAGGAAATCAGTGTCAAAGAATCAACGTCTTTATCATTGCAGCTGGTATTGATACACAGTACTTGCATGCTGCAGACTTTGCTACCTGTTTGAGGTAGATGCTCTTGCCAGAAGAGTTGGGGCCAGTGATGATCTTAACTCTGCCTTCAGATTCAGAGCTCTGGAAGGAGTTGGCCACGTACACAGGGGAACACAATTCCAGTAGTGGATGCCTGAAAGATCAGTAAATACAGAAAAGTTGCATAATCTGCTTTGTAATCCACCCATTTATCTTCAATTGCTAATTCATGATTGGGTAAAGGAGGTAAAAGGTCCAGACGGATAACCCCCCTTTCCCCAGTGACACTTTTCAGCTCCTCCTGGGAAATCCTAAGGTCCCAGGTCAGAAAGGATGCATAATCTCTCCAGAAAGTTCTGGGTCTGTCCTGGGGTCTCTTCCCAGTGAGACATACCCAGGAAACCTCCAATGGGAGGTGTTCAGGAGGCACCCTAATCAGATGGCTGAACCACTTCAACAGACTCCTTTCTATTTGAAGAAGAGGCGGCTCTACTCCGAGCTGCCCCTGGATAATGGATCTCAACACCCTACTTCTTAGGCTGAGCCTGGTTAAGGGAGCTCATTCATCTGCTTGTGTCTGGGCTCTCATTCCGTTGTCTATGATCTACTTAGTGTTAGTACTTTGACTCTTTTGTGCATGTATTTACCTGCCCTGTATGACTGAAATTGTTCTTTGGCTGGTAAGCTTGGGCGAGGTGTAGCTGTATTCCTGAGAGGCACTGCTCATGGCCATCAGACAGTCCAGCTCAGCTGTGAGGTCCAAAACCTAAAATTAAATGCAACAAACAAAAACAAAACAAAAAAATGAAAGGACTTCTTCATCACACACAAACCAAGTGTGTTGGATGATATGGCAGAGATGGAAGTCTCCACTTAAATGTTTTAGTAAAAGTTTGTGATTTAGAAAATACAAAGCAGACATGGAAACTAGGAATAGACTTCGGAGTAACTGTGTGGTTTATTACTTTTTTCTTTTCTTTTTTTTTTACATAAAGTGTAAACAAAAACCTTGATGTGTTTTCTGCCTTTTAAAAAATGAAACAAACATTTAACATCCACATTTCACAACTGTTGACAAGAATCTGCTTCAGCATAGGGACTCGGTTTTCTTATAAAACTGGGCAAATTATTTTACAAGAATAAAAAGTTAATCACAACAGAATCCACCTACGCATATTTAAAGTGTTACGCTGAGGCCAGCTATTATTTCATCAGAGTGGGAGTCGGGTTTTATACATTGTAACCTAGATGTGCTAAGTGACGCCCACCAACCTGATACAGAGAAGTGCTCTTCTCCAGGATTGTGTTCTGCAACTGGGTCATCACTGCCGTCTCCATATCTGAGAAACAGGATCATCAAGGAAAGCATCTTGAGGTTTAAGTTGTGCAGATATCAGGAATACTAATATTTATTAATTAAAGAAAATAAAAGACCTCTAATGTCACAGTGC